>CM069445.1:11918864-12016183 GCA_035610835.1 Ophiura sarsii
CATTGCATGACAAAACTGTATGTGGACCTACACGTAAACCGCTTGAAATAGTGACGCTAATATTGAATGGAAGTAAAACATGTGGGTTTTTTTGCCTGGCATTGTTGTTGTTTTGGCCCATTTGGGCTTGTAATTAAAAACTTGGCAAAACTGTAAGCCCAACTGGCAACACCTGGAATGATAATCACCCTCTCTACACACGTTTTGTATAGGGGAAGTGGCCTCAAATGTTCTGTCTTCCAATTGTGTGTGATGTGTGTGTGCACTCAATTTCCAAAACAAAACAAAAAAATTGAAGAGGGAAAATTTGAAAATTAATTTGGAAGACAAAAAATTGGACTATCAGAATCCAGATTGACAAAATATCCTGTTTGATATGGTGATGATACGTGTTCAACGAAAATAACTATGGCAAGATATAGGAGACATTTGAAAAACGTAGGATTTGAATGTGAAAAATATATTATGTACACTCAAAGGAACTTGCGTACTTATTCAATGATAAATGTAACATGCTGTGGAATAGGAGTATACTACTCACCAAAATAGTCAGTCTCTATCCTCTTGCCCGGCACAAGAGTCAAAGCAAACGCATCCCACTCATTCAAAACATTCCCGACATCCTACGTAGATAAATACAACGAATTTGATGAAAATGTTAAACGTATGTTCAAGTTCAAGTACATTTAAGTTGTGTGTTAGTCAAATCATGGATCTTCAATGGAGGGAATGAAATGTTATGTGGAGCTGATACTACGCCTTTTTCTCCCACACCTGTATTACTACATGTAGTATGTTTGAAAAGCCTGGTAAACAGTATGGGTATAGGTAGTCTATTGCATCAACTATAACATATAATACTAGCTAACGGGATACATGTACATAAATATTTATAGTTGCATAAAAAAGCAACGGTGAAAGTTAAAATACCTGATATTTGAAACATATTAATTTAATACACACATTCACCGATGCAATAGATGTAACGCTATTTATGAAGTTTATAGACCTTTATTTCACCCATTTTGTTATCACACCTAAACTCGAACCCATGAGCGTGACGGACAATAGGACATCTTTTAAAATCAATTCCTACCGATTTAACGCGTCTGGGAACGAGAGTGACGTTTTATTTATTGATGAAGAAAATAATTAAATTACCCACTTGTCCATCCCTGTCTTGATTATCTATGGTCAAAAGTTAATATAAGAATCTTACCAAGATATCTAAAGATGCCAGTTTGCCATCAATTACTCTTGCAAAATCTGTTGGGTTAACGATATGAAACGGTTTTTAAGTAAAATGTTAGTAAAAACGTATCAAATAAATGTTTGTATGAAAATATGATTTCTTGCAAGGGTCGTCGTTCTGTACATGTTGTAGAAAACCTTTCAGCAAGGTAAGGGATATTATTTTTGAATTCTGAAGTTACATCCGATATAACAGGAGTATAAGAAAACGTGAAAGCCAGAATTATAGTTTGAAATACACACAGAAAAATAGCGAAACGAGTGTTATATAGCTGTAACATTAAACATAGAGTTACAGAAATTCAGGATGGACCTCTAAAACATTCAAACAAGTTCAAACATTTTCAAAATGTTTACAACATATTTCAAGATTTAGCAATTTAAAAACATCTATTTCAAACTTTTCCCTTTCACAATTAACTCCTTTGTACCCAGTTCAGCATTTACATTTGTACGTGCATCCAATTCCTTCGTGTGCCTCCATTTTGACAGGGATTCCAACTGCACTTATATTGACTTAATAATTTCATCTCTTGTGCATCCAGGGCCACATTGACATGTATACCGGGCATGTAAAGTGCTCAACAAAAGAAAGTCATATACTTTGCTTAGGTCATTTAAAGTAACTTTCTATTATGTTTTCACCAAACAGGCTAGATAGACATTTCGATGAATCGTTTAGGCACATTTTGATACCAAACATAACACCTAACAACAAAGATAAACCATAATTAGCACCATTTATAGAAAATTAGTCACTTTTCAAAAGTCACATTTTCAATACACTACGCGAAAGAAAACACCAATTTTTAACAAGCACATAATGCCCTTATGTTCGGAATCAAATATCCCGCTCACTAAGTGTACGCCCAGCTCAGGGTAGTGTATACGGCTACACAGTGTGATCGATTGCCCGCCGGCCAATCCTGGTTAATAACAGTGTCACACACAGCAGTGCACAGGGTGAACCTCGCACACACCCATTTTCCTCCCGTGTAGTAATTGAAAATGTGACTTTTGAAAAGTGACTAATTTTCTTTAAATGGCGCTAATCATGGTTTATCTTTGTTGCTAGGTGTTATGTTTGGTATCAAAATGTGCCTAAAAGATTCATCCAAATGTCTATTTAGTCTGTTTGGTAAAAAAACAATCAAAGGTTACTTTAATTGACATAAACAAAGTGTATGACTTTCTTTTGTTGAGCACTTTATATGCGTTTACTTAATCTGTACATATGCCTCAATTTTGACAGGGACTGAAACTGCACTCATCGGCATCTGTAATAATAGTTTGCGAGGGTATTAAGTCGATGCAAGGTTATAATTTTATTTTTCACCTAGCCATCGATCAAACACGTATGGACGTCATAAGAAAGGCCAATGACAAGGATTTTCTGAATGAGCACAAAAGGTTAAGCACCGTAAAATGGATTGACGTTTTGAGAATCTTGACCAAAAAGGCGTGAAATGTTTTTATCAGTTCGAATTAGTTGTGGGTATTTCCATTTCCATTACTGCATAACATACTTAAATGTCATACCCCTTCTTTTTTACAGCATTTCTTGTTTACTCTTTCAGTTCAGCCTGCCCCTTGCTGGGCGCGGTCACCAATTTGCCTATTTAGTACATGTCAACAAGCTTTGATCTGTTCACTTGTATTAGGGATTTTTCTTCTTAATTACCTGTTACCCGCGTTTTTGTTATCATCTCTTTATACGCTAGATTTCTAATTCTTCTATGCTTCTGTCTACACTATCTGCTTGCAGTATGTGTCTTGCTCACAAATAGAACAACACTGCCCTATGTGTTGTGTACAGGGTGTGTTAAAAAGAACTGTGCACGTGTTTACCACCCTTAAAATTGACGTTCTAAAATGTTATGTATTATTGTTAAACATATTGAAGGACTAAACGCTTTCAGATACCGTTTATTTTATCTTATTTGGTTTTGTTAATCCTGAGATATGATCAATTAACTAAAGCTACCTAAAATCGATGTTGTGCCACTTTTTCAGAAAGAATGCTTGTAAGCATCTGAATTTTTCAATTATGTTTGGCTACACAGACACTCCATAGGCGTGTGCAGGATGGTGTTGACCCGGGAGGCTTACATGCCTTTATTATAAGCGGCGCGAGCGAAGTGAGCGGCGCGTTTTGCGGCGTGGGGTTCTGTGGGGTTTCAATTTGTAAACTGAAATGGTCCAGAAATATATTCCTGCGTGCGAATTAGTATCAATATTTCATTATTCAAGATTAACAAGATGGCTTCAAGAAGTTTTTGTGGCTAATTTAACACTAAAAAGGTCCAGAAAATTTGAAAAATAAAACATTGACACTAATTCGCACGAACCGCGCAAACATTTTTTACTAAAATGGTCCAGAAAACGTTCTTGGAACCATCTTGTTAGACTTGACTAAATACTTGGCGAGCGAAAATTGTCTACTTTTACACTAAAACTAACACATAAAAGGTCCAGAAAAAAACGTCGCTGAGGCCATTATGTTTAAGCTTGAATAATAGAACAATAAAACTAATTCGGACATTTTAACGTTATTCAGGGCGTCAGAAGGGGAAGGGGGATCAAGAAGAAGAAGAAACAAAATCCTATTTGGGGGGGATCAACAAAAAAATATGTTCATGGCTCAATTTTGTCCACCCCCTCCCACCAAAGTATTAATGAACACTCCCTAAAAAGGTCCAGTTTAACGTTAAAAGTCCTATATAACTTCAGTGGCGTATCCAGGGGGTACATAGCTTACATTCTTATTATATTACTATATTTATACGCACTGACCTCAATAGTCGAGAAAGGGTAATAATTTTACCGTTGATTTCCACGGGATTGCCACATCCGGGTAATTTGAGTGTAACGCTATGGGAAAACATACAATTTCTTGGTGGCATTTTTATGAAAAAATGCCGGACATTTCATCCATAAAATGCATAACACTTTGAAGAGTGGGATTATAGCCTAGGACATGTAACCGAATAAAAGGGTGTACCTAGACAAAATTGCAACATAAACCATTTTTGATGTAATTGTTTCAAAATGCTCTTCCGAACATTATACTAAAAATCGATAACATTTGAAGTTGGGGAAAAAATGCTAATTTGCATAACAATATATGGGTATATTTAGCCATATTAGTCGGGTATATACAGGGGTTACCGTGCAACCCCACCACCCAGGACTCCCCCAAACCAACTTTCTTGACTCTTTCGTGTTATTCAAGATGGCGTCCAAAATGGCCGCCAAAACTGATCAAATTTCATAAAATGACATATAGCAATCAAAATGCGTGGTGAAAGAAAAGTTTTAATAGTGGGATGCATGTATTAGACCCCTAAGACACTCATATCCTGTATTTTTGCTTTGTTAACATACCTAAATCCAAGATGGCCACTAAAATGGCCGCCAAAAATGGTAAAATTCCATAAAATTCCATATATCAACCAAAATGTATGATCAGAGTATAGTTTTAACAATGACATGTATGTGTTAGAGTTAGACCACTAGAAACTCATATCCAGTATTTTTGCTTTGTTAACATACTTTAAATCCAAAATGTCCGCCAAAATAATGGTCAAAATTCCATAAAATTGCACAATATCAACCAAAATGTATGATGAAAACATAGTTGTAACAATGGGATGTAAGTATTAGACCACTAGTAACTCATATCCAGTATTCTCGCTTTGTAATGACATACCTTTAAACCAAGATGGCTGCCAAAATGGCCGTTGTAAAAATAGTCTATAAGAGTATTATAATAATAATACTCAGTATTTATATAGCGCCTTTTCCAAAGGGCTCAAAGCGCTGTAATTTTGCACCACATTCACCAAACAGTATGTTATAATCTGTTGGGTCTCATATCTAAAAGCAATAGCTTAACAGTTAAGCTATTGCTTTTAGATATGAGACCCACCTCTGTGACAATTTTGATTATGTATGACTTTTCAAAATAGCTGCCAGATGGTTAAGTTGATGTTAAATGACTTTTTTTAAATATTGTAAATGCCTATACTAATATGACTATGTAATACTAATAACCCTTCATATATGGGACAGCATTCGCTGTATTTCTATGATAAAGCCTAGGGGCTGTATATCTAGTTTAAGTATTTAAAAATATCCAATTGGTTGCAAAAGGTTAAAATAACTGAAAAGCAGTATTAGTTTATTATTAGTGTTACATTAGAAATGACCAAATTATTATATATATCTTTTGATCCGCGAAGTAAACATATTTGTACATGACACGACATGATTGAATGCATTTTGACAATGCAATGTTATTAAGATGGCCATCATAATGAACATATAATTAAAATTACCTCAAATGAACAATAAAACGACCTCCAAATGGTCAAACAATTACCAAGGTGGCCACTATTGATCTTAATATGGTCAGAAATAGCTGATTCGACATCATCCAGTACTATAAACTAAATACCTTTATCTAACTTTCCGAGCAGATCGGTCAGTGGTGTTGATTATTGACTTGAAAAAGCTACCTTAGTAATTGAAATATCCATCCAATAGGATCAACAAGCAGTTAAAGTTGGCCAATCCAGTATTTATGGCCAACCATACATCGTGAGTTGTATGAATTGATCAATGAACATAATAATCAGAGATAGTATCCAATATCCTTTACTTACTGTTATAATATCTGAAATTAATCGGCTATTTCTGACCATATTTTGATCAATTGGTGGCCACCTTGGTAAATATTTTGATCATTTGAAGCGGGTAATTTTATTGACCGATTGGAGGTAATTTTGATGGTCATTATTATGGCCATCTTAACAACATTACATTGTAAAAATGGAGTCTATACCATTCAATCATACCTTGTCATATGTTAAAGAGTATGCAAATACGATTACTGAGTAGATTAAAAGCTATATATATAATAATGTATTAATAATGTAACACTTAAACAATAAACTAATACTGCCCTAATACTAACCTTTTGCAGCAATCCGGATATTTTATAAATACTCAAACTAGATCTACAGCCCCAAGGCTTTATCATATATAGTGAATGATGGCCCATTATATTTGGGGTATTGGTATTATACAGTATGGTCATTTACAATACAAAACAATTGATTTAGGTAATTTAGCATCAACTTCAATCATCTAGCAGCCATTTTGGAAAGTGATACCGAATCAAAATTGTCACAGAGGGGGGTCTTGTACAACTAAAAGTAATAGCTTAGCAGTTTAGAACATAATCCTAAATTGTATTTGGTGAATGCAATGCAATAGTATACACCCTTATAGACTATTTTTACATTGACAACGGCCATTATGGCAGCCATTTTGGACTTAAAGTATGTGATTAAAAAAGCAAAAAATCTGGATATGAATTACTAGTGGTCTAAAACATACATTTTGGTTGATATCATCCCATTTCATAGATTTTCACAATATTTAGAGCCATTTTATCGGCCATTTTGGATTTCAAGAATGTTAACAAAGCCAAAATACTGGATATTAGTTTCTAGTGGTCTAGCATACATTACATTGTTAAAACTATACTCTGATCATGCATGTTGGTTGATATATGCCATTGTATGTAATTTTACAATTTTGGGCGGCCATCTTGGATTTTGGTATGTTAACGAAGCAAAACTACTGGATACGAGTCTCTAGTTGTCTAATACATACATCCCACTATTAAAACTATACTTTCACCACGCATATTGATTGCTATATGTCATTTTATGAAATTTGACCAGTTTTGGCGGCCATTTTGGACGCCATCTTAAATAACACGAAATTGTTTTTCGGTAACATCCTGACTATGTTTTAGGGCCATGAAAAGAGTCAAGAAAGTTGGTTTGGGGGAGTCCTGGGTGGTGGGGTTGCACGGTAACCCCTGTATATACCCGACTAATATGGCTAAATGTACCCATATATTGTTATGCAAATTAGCATTTTTTCCCCAACTTCAGATTTTATCGATTTTCAATATAATGTTCGGAATTGCATTTTGAAACAATTACAACAAAAACCATTTATGTTGCAATTTTTTCTAGGTCAAACCGTACATGTCCTAGGCTATTAAGGCTACCGGCTGGCATACTTTGGGGATAGCATACCTTTTAAAAGGCCAGTAAGTAAGGTGGGGAACACCGATGTCATGCCAAATACGTGAGACTTCGTACTTCGTAGCTGATAAAATGTGTTTCAAGCTTTCCATTGATATCAAATAATGTGATATCAAATATGTGGTATTTACCATGTGCCATGGAAATAGTCTCATGTTTAGCGTGAGTTTTGAATAGGTGTATCAATAACATTGTTGAATCTGAATAGAGTATATGCAATGAACCAACCGGAACGAGAGTTGCTAAGTAACCACTAACTGGTCCATGTAACACATGAATGATCAGACAACGAGTCTCCAGTCGCCTATTGCTTTACACGTTATGCATAAGTCTGTTAAATTTGTCCTCCACAAACTTTGTTCACTCTGTGTATGAACATTGGTACGTGACCTTACTAAAGTAACATAGGGCACAATGACATATTGTATGTGGTCAATGCCCTGATTGTGCTAAGCAAATATTGTGGAGGAATAAATTCAACTCACTCTGTCCTTGGTGTAAATGGTCCTTTTGTCCACTGGCGGGAATAACCCGATATCGATCACACAATGGTATTTCCTTTTCGCGTTCGTCACAATATTATCCATAGTTCATTGCGGTGGTTATACATGTATGTAGAGTAACTCCTTCCCGTATTCACTATTTACCCACGTTTTTTTCTAAACATATTAAATGTATGCGATATAAAGGGTTCAACAAAAGAAAGTATACCACTTTGTTTATGTCATTTTGAGTAATTTCTAATTTGTTGTTGACCAAACAGGCTAGATAGGCATTTAGATGAATCGTTTAGGCATAATTTGATACGAAATTTGCCCCCTAACAACAAAGATAAACCATGATTAGCACCATTTAAAGGAAAATATCCCATTTTCAAAAGTCGCATTTCCAATACATAGCACGAGAAGCTTTGGTTAATCTGTCCATAATCTACCCATCCATAACATTCCTTTACATTCAAATCCTTCACCCATGCATCAGTTTACATTTGAATTAGCCCGCGCATTGAGGGATATGCGCGGTGATCAGTACGGGATAAATACGGCATATGTGTGTGTTAACAATTGGCCCTTTCTTCTCGTGCTGTGTATTGGAAATGCGACTTTTGAAAATGGGATATTTTCCTTTAAATGGTGCTAATCATGGTTTCTCTCTGTTGTTAGGGGGCATATTTGGTATCAAATCATGCCTAAAAGATTCATCTAAATGCCTATCTAGCCTGTTTGGACAAAAACAAATTGAAAGTTACTCAAAATGACATAAACAAAGTGGTATACTTTCTTTTGTTGAACCCTTTATATGGGGATGTGGGGATCCAGTTTAGTTTTATAGCATCATGGTTGCCCTCAAGAGTTTATTTTCGAAGACGATTACAAATTAATTTATTGCTCAGCCGTACGGTGTCATACGGTCAACATATGCCGCAAACTGTAGCTAAAAGTATTGTACGGGCGTTCAAGTGCAACATTATGTGCGACGGTGTGCGACTACATGACAATTAGCGAAAAACTACTTATTTTTAATTAGGCTATTTTTATGCCCTCGCGGCCAAAAAAAAATGGGTACTGCCCGCCTGCAAACAGTTGTTTTATCAATGTATCGGGCTACTTTATTGTCCTGAATTGTGATCTAGGAGGCATATCGCTGTGCTTAAGGAGACATTTAGGGCAACACCCATGCAACATGAGGGGATTAACAGGGACATACTTGGTTTGAATGCGGCCAAACAACCTTCTATAGGCGCTATTTAAATTTAGTATTTACAGAATTTTACAGAATCAATACCTCTGTGAGCAACTCATTAACATAGAGGTGAACTCTGGGTGACAGTCGTTGCTATGTCGTTGGTAAGTAGTTATATAACCTTGGGGTCAATCCAATTTCTTGGACACATCCAGAAAACAAATTATGGGCGATGAGGGCATGGGTCACAACTTATACTTCTAATGTATGTGGGGGGCTGCCCCCCCCCCCCCTCCCCCATTGACAAATGAATTTAAAAAATAGAAGAAATAGAGGAAGAAGGAGGAAGAGGAGAAGGAGGAGGAAGAGAAGGTAGGGGAGGAGGAGGAATGATAGGGGCAATCCGCATAGGCGTCGCAAATGGTGGGGGGTTACCATACCAAACCTTTTGTTTTGCAAATGTATTTCTGTTGTTTGTTGCAACGGTTATCATTCCACTTAGCATTATTTTTAATTTCTGCACAGTCTTCAGCATCCCTGCCGTCATTAGGCTCACCATTCTCCCATTTCGTGTATATTACCTATGAAAGGCAATAGTGATAAAAATAAAATAATAATGATAATAATCTGTGTAATAATATGAAATCGCCAACTCTCAATGGATACTTTTAAAGTTATGGCGATTTCATCTGTGTGCTATCTGAACATGGGTCTGGAGTGATTGCGGTATAAAGGGTGTGACTAGCTGTGAAGATTAAACTCTTTTGCTGATTAGCTGTGAGTCTTTACACACACGTTTGCACTGCGTTATCACACACAAATCAATGATTTCCTATACCTAGTGCAACTTTGCTGTTGTTATCATGGTTATGCGCGGTCATTGAAATCGCCATAACTTTAAAAGCATCAATTCGATATTTATGAATGCGGTATCAAACTACGGAGAAGAAATGTGTCCATTTAATGTATATCTCAGATTTTTGGTACCGATTATATATTTTGAATTAGCCAACCTCAAAGCACCTGGTCAGGGACTTTTTGTGCTAGGTGTATACCTATAAGATAGCACGATAAGATTAATTATTTTTTCTATACGGACACACACTGTTACACCAGGCGGGAAAATAACGGAGTAATGCGGTGTATTAATACAGGGTGAATAAAAAGATTTGTGCACGGATTGAAACAGCTCTTTTACTTCGATGTGTTCATTGTACCATGAAATTGTTTTTGTTTTTATAAAGTGTTATTTAGTCTAGGATGGCCAAGGGAATGAAAGTATTATGCAGTTTCTCATAGTATTAGCTACGAGATATGGCTTGGGATAGGGTGGTTAAGTTAATGAAGTAATATGGCTTTTATAAGTAGCCCACGCCACAGGAACTTTATCCCCGTGCCTACATGTAGCCTTAGCCAGGAATAGAGCATTAAGATATGTGACGGATAGCGGTATGCCCGTGCGCTAAGGGGCTATCACCGGATGGTCACTAAGCCTAAAAGGTTAGAATATTAAAAGAAAATATAGGCCTATGCACTGTATTTACTCATAAACTGAAATTTTCCAACACATTTGCCTGTCTTCCTTTCTCCTTTCTGTCCGTTTCTTTTCCATTTTCTTCCCTTTTTGTCTACTCTTCCATTCTTTCCCTTCCTTTGCCTTCACGATTTTCCGCTGCCTTCCCGATTTTCCCGGTCAATTAGTTTTTCAGGGGGGGGGCACTCTGCCTGGCTACGCAACTGCTTACACCACATACGTCTTACATGTACATTGCTAATTTGCATGCTCATAATGTTCATGGAATTATTTGAAGTTAAAATGTGCCCGAACGTTGAAACGGATTCGTCATAGATTAATAGGCTGGGAGCCCAGAGAGTTTATTCAGCTGAGAAGGTACAAAATGTTTGATGGTCTAATTATGTTAGTAATGGGCCAAAAGTAAATATCTTGTATTGCTGTCGGATCACATCCTGTACAGGAGGCCCTGGGGTCACAATAAAGGGGTCAAATGCATTTATTCGGACGAAGAAGGTACATTGAATTTTTTTCAAGAGAATAGGTCTCTTTATTATTTCTGATATTTGTTTTCTCATTTAACAACCTTACATTCGATCCGTCAATCCAGGAAAAATTACTTTCGTTATTGATGTCATTCAAGCCGATCCATGCTTTTTCTTCAACCAGACCTATTGACAACAAATAGGAAATAACTATTAGAATAATAATAAAAAACCGTATCAGCAACCATTGCTCTCAACTCTTAACAAAACACTTTGCGTGTGCAGTATACATGTATGTATACTATACTTGCTATCGGTGCTTCAAGAAGTTATATAAACTTAATTTTTATTGCACAAAATAATGCTCTTCGGTTTTGTCGCTATCGTGACTAATGGCCAGTATCATAACAGAAGAGTCTTGGTCCTGGTAGTGAAGCGAACTCGACGACTGGTATAAAGCGGTCAGATAATCAGTACTAAGAGATAAGCATGATGACAAGAGTTTCTAAGGCCGTGTGTTTTGAACTCGCCACCCTTACCGTTGCATGTCCAGATTTTTACATTTTACACCATCTGAGATTCGAATTAGCATATTTGCAATAACTATTTGTTCTACCCCATAAAAAGTATATATTTTCTGAACGGTAATCTCACAAGGAATCCAAATATGCTATTGGAATTTAGATAAGACCTGATGGTAACATGTTGTGATTAAGAATGTTAAAAAATTATCGATTTTTTTCATATTCTGATTTAAGCTCAATAATAATTTTATACCTATCCCAATCATAATTTTACTGTGCATATTTAAGTTCCTCATGCAATTACCCATCAGAACATAATAGTTGTTAATGGTAAACATGTTGAAATATACTATATCGAGAAGTAAATGAGCACAAATGTTTAAATTTCATATTTATTAGAGTTTACAAGTATATTTTTTTTGGTATGCACCCTATCCTGATTTAAACGGCATTTTTGAATTCCCCTATTTGAGAGCTTTCCAAAAATGTATAATTTTGCTATCATCGGTTAAATATTTCTTTTGTTATAGTCATGTATGTAATACTGATGAATTAAGGCAAGTTCACTGTGTAGCGAATAGGGAAAAAGCCAAGGACAACGCAATCGATTCATGATTACAATTGTTGCACAATAGTTGTCACATTTGTTGAAACAGAATCTTATAGAATATAAAATAATCTATAAAATGAGAGCAAAATCATGTTTGTACCATACAGGGATGAGGAGCTATAGTGAATTGAACGTAGAATTGGGAACATTTTCTATATTCCCCATAGAGATTGCACACAGCGCCGCCGCCACCGCCGCCGCCGCCACCGCCACCACCCCTGACTTTCACAACATAATCAATCATATCTCAGCCAAAAATTTATAGAAATACCTGATTTATTAACACAATGTAGCTAGATAAATAGGCTTTCACGTGACACCTCAACCATAGCTATACCACATTTAGTTGTTGAGTTAATAGAGAGAGATGGATGATTCGTCACCAAAAATGCAACGCCACCACCCTTTTTGGGTGGTGAGTTCAAAACACATGGCCCTAATGGATAATAAGTGATTGGTCACAGGTCACTACCCTGGGTAGTAAAAGATTTAACTAAAAAAGCCAGAAGTGTTTCTTCACAGAATTGTTCATAGATTTATGAAAAATTTGCTATTTAGACATATTTTGGACCACCCTGTATTCAAAATAAAAGGAACTTTAATGATATTCATGAAGTTCATTTTGATAACCATTTTCCTTTAAATTAAATAGTCCATGCTAACTAAATTTCATAGAATATTATATACAAACCTTCATTTTATGCATTATTTCATCATAATTTTAGACACCCTGTACTTTTCCTGTGTACATTTTGGGCAGGTGATTCTTAGCAAATTTGGTAGCATCTTCTGCGGTTGTTCTGATTTTGGTGACTATCTTCAGCTAAACCCTAATTGTACAAACTATCAAAATATTTTGTGAGGAGCAAAAACGATCAACTTTTTTTATGTTCCACCCTGTAAAAATGTTACACACCCTGTATAATTTGATTTTTTTTTGCAAAAATGAACAACCTTGAATCATAAGCTTTCCAACAATATATAGTTTGTGGGTCATTAAGTATGTAAAACTTAAGTTTTGTCCCGTTTAATCAGAATTGGTGCATTTCTCAACATTATTAGAAGTGAAACATTTTTTTGGACCAGTTTGTGACTTCTGACCGATTACATAATAATAATAATAATGGTAATTTATAAAGCGCCGGTATCCGCCGCAAGCGACGCTCATGGCGCTTCTCTGCATAATAACCAAAATAACATAAACACGCATAAGAACAAAGATGAGGAGAGTCACATCAAGCAAATGCTTCAGAGTACAAATATGTCTTCAAGTTTTTCTTAAAAATATGTACAGAGTTTGACAGTTTCACATATTTAGGCAAGCTATTCCATAGTTTTGGTGCTGCGACTTGAAAACTTCGCTGTCCCCACTGATGCTTAGCCAATGTTTCCTGAAGAAGACCTTGTTTTGAAGAGCGTAGCCCGCGATGCCCTGGCACATATGGTTGAACAAGTTCTGTTAAATAAGAAGGAGCTGCGTCATGTAAGATCTTGAAAGTAATAAGGCATATCTTGTATTTCAGTCTCTGTTCAATTGGAAGCCAGTGTAGGTCCGCTAATACAGGAGTTATATGATCTGATCTCTTATTATATGTAATAATCCGGGCGGCTATATTCTGCAATCGTTGAAATCGAGAGAGTTGTGATGTAATTCCATATAGAAGTGAGTTATTGGAGTCAAGTCTGGATGTTACAAATGCATGAATGATTGTTTCAGCTGCATCCCTTGTTAGATGTTGACGGATTCTGCCAATATTTCGTATTGAGCAGAAAGCAGCCTTTGATACAGCTGTCACATGGCAGTCCATTGTTAGATTTGAATCAAACATGACCCCCAAGTTGCGTACATTTGCAGCTGGCACAACATAAGATTCACCGACTTTAATATGTTGAATATCGACCTTTGCGATTTGTTGTTTGGATCCGAGGATCATGAATTCTGTCTTTGAGTCATTTAACTTCAGAAAATTGGTATTCATCCATGTTCTGATATCATCGATGCAGCTTTCAATTCTGTGAAGCGCAGAGTCAACATCTGCTTGCACAGGTTTTACAGACAAATACATCTGCGTATCATCTGCGTAGCGGTGATAATTCAGTTGATGCCGACGAATGATATCTCCCAAAGGCAAAGTATAGATAGAAAATAGTCCGGGTCCGACACACGAACCTTGTGGTACTCCATACTTTAGTTGAGCAAAATCCGAAATGACATTGTTGATGCAGATATTTTGTGATCTACCTGAGAGGTATGATAAACACCAATTCAACGCGACACTGTTTAAACCAATTCGATGTTGAAGGCGATGAAACAACACAGCATGGTCTACGGTATCGAACGCTGCTGACAAATCAAGTAGGACAATTAGTGTGATTTCTCCCTCATCAGTGGCATGCAACACATCATTCTGTACTCTTAGAAGTGCGGTTTCTGTGCTATGGAAAGCACGGTATGCTGATTGGTAATCCTCATCAAGATTATGTTGTTGTAGAAAGGGTACTAGTCTAGCTAGAATTACACGTTCTAATGTTTTGCCGAGAAATGTCAGATTTGATACTGGTCTGTAGTTCTTGAAAATGTTGCGGTCAAGATTCGCTTTCTTTATAAGTGGTCGAACATGAGCAACTTTCAAACTATCAGGGAAAACACCGGTTTCAAGCGATCTATTCACTATCTTGGTAATAATAGGCACAATTTCATTGGATGATTTCTTTAGAAGCGATGTCGGGATGGGATCAAGCTCACAAGATTTGGTTGGAGCTTTGCGAATAATTGCCAGAATATCATCCTCGGTAGCTGGTTCAAAAGATGTCAAATAGTGAAATGCTGTTTATAGTTCTGCGTACGACCAGTCATCCACAATATCAAAACTGTCACGAATTTTCGTTATTTTCTCAGTAAAGTATTCACAAAATTGATTACATGATCCACTTTCAACAACAACGTTGACATCGGAAGTTAAAGATTATCACGCATCACGCCAAACTAGATCAACAACCTTTCTGCAGTGGCGGCACTAGCCTCATAATTTTGGGTGGCAAAAGGGCAAGATTTTATTTTTAGGGGGCATGAAAAAAATCTGATGTGCGCGAAGTGCGCAGATTTTGTGTGCCATTTTACGCTTAAATTGTCAAATGTGGTCTAATACTAACTAATTTGGTATAAATCAGATGTTTTATGCTAAACTTGTCAACATTTGGTCTTATTTAACCTAATTTAGTTAGAGAATGTACGCACAGCGCGGAAAAGAATTGCCTTTTTATGCTAAAATTGTTCATTTTCTCTTATTTTAACTAAATTGAAAAATGTTTTTTGGGGGAAATGCCCCCCTTGCCAATGCCTTTCTGCTGAAAGTCTCTGACGAGTTAGGGAAGACGTCAAAACTCGACCGCCCGTTGACCGCCGGTTACGGGCGGTTCCGTCCGGTTCTTTCAGGTCAAATGTTTTACTGGTATATGAATATTCGCGCATGCAATACTGAACAACCGCCGGTTGACTTAATGCTGTAACCGGACCAATTTACACTATCAATCTGTTACTTTGCGGTCATAATAGCTCTCTCTATAATCGTTCTATAAAAAAAACCATTCATAGACTTTCGGTATTGATTTTAAAAAGTTAATTGAGCTATAAACAGATTGAAAAAGCCAACCCCAGCGAAAATCAATAGCTGTATTGTACTGGTTGTCAACTGAGACTTAAGAGCCCATTACTTCAAGATGTTATTGCTCACGCGTGTGACGAGGCACTATCAACCGGTCGTGTTCACCAGAGTGTAACTATTTGACCTCATTATGTGTGTATATTATAACAGACGACACGTTTTGTGAGAACCGGGCGGAACCGGCCGTAATCGGCGGTTGCCGGGCGGTCGAGTTTTGACGTGATCCCTTATGTACAATGAATGAAAATATAAACTCTCTTAATGAAACGTATCCTACCTGCTATGAAATCGTTTTCTTCCTCAGTATATATAGTTGTAAGAGATGAACCTTTATTAACACAATCTGTATTTGCTTCATCATAAGTGCGTTTGGAGTTTGACACATAGTAATATGCATTGTCGTATGGTTTCCAGTTTTGCTTACATCCTGCAAATACAGACAGTAAATGTCCCATTCGGGACGAGTACAATATATTTAATGCTCCTAAATAGTCAGCTCGTAAGAGCATAATGTCGTATAAAATTAAATTGTAAAACAACAATGTCGTATCGTACACACCCCTACATACACCCCTACATCTACATACATAATGTTATACTGTACACAGCGCCCTCCTAGGCAATAACGGTACAGTGCCCCTGAAACCTAGGGACATGAGTATACAGTTAATGAATAATAATGTCATTAATGGTTAGATGTTTACGTGGGATATCTTATTGTATAAAGTAGAATTTTTACAATAATATAATTTTAATAAAACACCATTAGGCCACCTCAAATTGATTCTAAGTTTACTGTTGCCCGCCCGCGTCCTAAAGTCAGCTGCGTGATATATTTAATATTTCAAAAATATTTAATTATTTCATTGTTTTGAAGCTTTTTCATAAGCTTTTTAACATTTTCCTGGAACTTCTGCCCGAACTTCTGACGATAAAATTAGCCGATGAGCCGCATTTCATTACTTCTGGGTTGGCGAAACATTTTTGGGAAGTAAAATAAGAGTTATCAAGGTTCTGATTATGATGTAAAACAATTAGTTCTAATTTGTATTTGCATAATTTAGTTATTTTTTCCAGCATTTGAAATTTCGTATTTTGACCACCCTGTATATATATATTTCCTAATAAGCACGGTATGTAAATCAATTTAAGGACACCTGTATTTGATATATTCTACGGAAAACCCCATTTTCTCGGCTCAGTATTTTTGGAGAAAATCAAAACTCTTTTGTACAAAACACCTAAAAACATATATACTAATATTTTTACTCCACGCGATTTCATCCATGGATGTAATTGTCTACCTACAGAGTATCTTACTTAATTCTGTCCACGATGTTCCACATTTTACGTCGGGAACATTATAAGCTTTCACAATTTTGCATTCGAAATGATGAATGTGATATTTTTCCTTGGGAGCATCCGCTACAGTGGCGTAACAGCCGGGGGCAGGGGGGCACAGTGCCCCCCCCCCCCCCCCCCCCCCTGAAGGTGCTCAGCAGGAAATTCAAACCTACCCAGCAAGAAAATTTGGGGGGGGGAAGGGCGATTTTTTTGTGACCGTGCGAAATTTTGTGACCGTGCGAAATTTTGTGACCGTGCGATTTGTTTTGACCATCCCCTCCCCCCCCCCCCCCCCTCCCCCCACCCCACTTACGTGAAATTCACGAGGTGACTGACTGGGGGAAAAATTGGGGCAACCTTTCCTCACACCCCCCCCCCCCCCCCCCTCCCCCCATTCATCAAATCTGTCGGCAAAAATCATGGTGCTGTGGGCTAATAAAAGGAAGGAGGAAGAAAAGAGAGAAAGAAAGAAAGAAAGGAAAGAGAAAGGAAAAGGGGGAAAAAGAAGGGGAGAAAGAAAGAGAAAGGAAAAGGAAAAAGGAAAGAAAAAAGAAAGAAGAAAGGAAGAAGGGGAGGGGGAGAAAGGGGTGAGAGAGAAAGAAAGAAAGAAAGAAAGAGAAAGGAAAAGGAAAAATGAAAGAAAGAAGAAAGAAATAAGAAGAGGGCGAGAAAGGAAAGAAGAAAGAAAAAAAGAAAGGAAAAGGGAAAGAAAGAAAGCCCTATAACAATTATTGTATGCGCAAATGATAATGTTGTGTCGGCATATGTTCTGTTAACACAAATCAAAAATGAACAAAGGCAATGTAGGCATATGAATTTGTAGGCATTGTGAACTAACCCATTTTTATGTCGGCGCACATGAACAACCTAGGCCCAAGTCTTTGTTTTGCTTATTGTCAAGACACCTAGCAAAAATTGTGTCGGAATAGTATAGGCCTAGGCTAGGCCTAACGGGCAATGTGTGGGACCTGTTTTGCTCTTTAAATACTAACTAGGCCTATATCATTGTCGTTGTCAATGCAAACCCAAGTCAATAATGTCGCCAATGGCCAATCATGTTGGCACATAGGTTACGAGATATTAAATAATTCGCCTATAATTATGTAAATTGCTCTCATTGTACTGATTGTAGACTCTGCAAGCCCACTATCAGTCTATCGCAAAAGTAAGTCCAACTCCAAAACTCTGTCCTAACTTCGACTTTAACAATGCAAATTATCATTATAATTAAGACAATAAGCCCAACTGTCGTTATTTGCGTGAGACCAGAATTTGTGTGTGCACCAGGGGCACAATCGATATCTCACGTAATGGTATAGGTCTATCGATGTCGGACATACATCATGCCTATAGACATTTGACCATATTTTGTTAGCATTATTCAACTAAACATGATGGCTTCAGGAAAGTTTTCGATGACCATTTTAATTTAAAAACTGAAAATCTTTGTGCGCTTCGCGCGCATTCTTTCTACAGGTTTCATCATTATAATGTATCTTGAACTAAACCAAATATTATATGGGGACGTTAAAAACGTCATACTGGACCCTTTAAGTGTTAGAAATGCAAAATTGTGTGCGCTTCACGCGTATTACTTTCAATGTTTCATTATTTAAGCTTAATCTATAGTCAACCAGTTATCAATGATGCGCGCTCTGCGCGCATATTTTCTACAGTTTTTAACATTATAATGGCCCTCAAACCATACGATTTGGATTTGGACTTGATATGTATGTAACAAATGCAATATCTAACCGTCAAAAACGTCATACTTGACCATTTAAATGTTAGAAATGCCAATTAGTTTCAATGTGGCGCAGTCGGATAGAGCGTCGTAACACTGCTGCGCACCGTAGTTCTGTTGGTGGATCGTTTGAGCGTGAGTTCAATACGATACACCAACACAGCCTCGTTCCCATGTCTTCTTCAGACCGTGCAGACTGAAGTAGGCATGTACATAGGCGCACCGTGGTTCGGAAGTCACGTAGAAATGTAGTTCCCGTGTATCGGAAGAGCTATCCCGAACACGTTAAAAGGTCACAGATTAGAGTAGGGGTTTATCCCAGTCTGTGTCTGTACACGCACATAATATGTATTCCTATACATACCTCCACTAGGGCGTGGCGCACAATGGAGTAAACAAATAGCCAAGAAAGAACGATGGAAGCAGCTGCTTCCATTGTTCCGTCCAAGGACGACCGATGATGATGATGATGATGATGATGATTTAAGATTAACAAGAAAGCTTCAGGACAGTTTTTCATGACCATTTTAGTTCAAAAACTGAAATTTTTGCGCGCGGAGCGCATATTTTCTTATAATAATAATAATTGCGGTGCTTATATAGCGCTGTTCAAAAAATGAGCAGGTTTAAACATTACAATTGCCCTCAAACCACAACAAATATTCTAAATATTATGTAAAGGACATTTAAACTTCATACTGTACCTTTAAAAATAACAATTTTTGCGCTTTGTATTAGTTTCAACGTTTCAATATTTAAGATTAACAACATGGCTTGAGGATTTTTGCTTTATTTTAATATTTCATTTATCATTATGAAATTTGTTCCCCCGTGTCAGAAAACGGATTGATGCCTTTGACTGTACAGTCCATACTAAAATATGCGTGTATTAATTCCGGCGAGCGAAGCGAGCCGAAATTTTTTAGTTGTCGGCACAAATGGCTTTGTCGGCAATTGATGACCTTTACACCCCCCCCCCCCCCCCCCCATGAAAAGGGTCTGGGGACGCCTTTGAAGGAACCCGGCTTTTTTCGGGTGCTAACGACTGACTGTAGGTGAATAAAAGACGTAGGCGCTGACCCCTGTCCTAATTCATTTTACAAATAAACATATTTTGATAAAGTTTAATACCATAGGAACATTTCTTGTGGACGATGTTTTTACTACGACGTCTAAAAATCGGTAAAATAACGATGTTACGATCGCATTGAAAATCACATCTTTATCGACTCAAAAATCATAGAAGAAATCATGTGTTTTATTACAACGGAAATAATATTCTAAATAAATAGGACTTCCCCTTTAAAATGAGCTTACGATGATTAAAATGGATGCAGGAAATCACCGAAGCAGGCAATCCGTCGCGAGTTGTAAATGACCGTTGTTATTTGTTTTCTTGAAATCTCGGTATACATCGGCGGGCCCGGGCGATTACAAAAGGTGCTAAAGTGCTCAACAAAAGAAAGTCATACACTTTGTTTAGGTCATTTAAAGTAACTTTCGATTATGTTTTTACCAAACAGGCTAGATAGACATTTTGATGAATCTTTTAGGCACATTTTGATACCAAACATAACACCTAACAACAAAGATAAACCATAATTAGCACCATTTATAGAAAATTAGTCAATTTTCAAAAGTCACATTTTCAATACACTACGCGGAAGAAAACACCAATTGTTAACAAGCACATAATGCCCTACATGTTCGGAATATCCCGCTCACTAAGTGTACGCCCAGCGCAGGGTAGTGTACACGGCTCCACTGTGTGATCGATTGCCCGCCGGTAAATCCAGGTTAATAACAGTATCACACACGGGGTGAACCTCGCACACACCCATTTTCCTCCCGTGTAGTAATTGAAAATGTGACTTTTGAAAATTGACTAATTTTCTTTAAATGGCGCTAATCATGGTTTATCTTTGTTGCTAGATGTTATGTTTGGTATCAAAATGTGCCTAAAAGATTCATCCAAATGGCTATTTAGTCTGTTTGGTAAACAAACAATCAAAAGTTATTTTACTTGACATAAACAAAGTGTATGACTTTCTTTTGTTGAGCACTTTATTTTCACGTTTGGCTTTTGACTGAATAAAATTCGATCACGTTTGTTTGCATAACTCCACACACAACTGAACGTTTTGAGAAATTGACACGCCGTCCTTCCTTGGCTACCAGTAGACATTTTTCGCTTTTCAATATCGTACTTTTCCCAATAAAAATTCCTTTACAAGGAAAGGGGCGCTCAAATAAATAATAGCAGTGTAGCCTTGAAGGTAAACCGGGGGTATATAATGGCTGTTGCTTTTATAGCAGATGAGCAGTGATTAAGAAATGGAAGGGTATTGGACTGTGGAAAGTGTTTTGGTATACGAATTAAAATAGTAGGAGTAAAGTGTCTCCATTATTTAGCTGCTCTTTATTTGAAATACAAAATATAACTTATTTGTCATTCATGAATAGTCAATAGTGTCAATTACTTTCCCGCATCGTTATTAAATACCACTTTTCGGAAACATCATTTCGGGGGAAATATGACTGTTTTGGTTTAAATTAAAATTGGTATTGAGTTGGTAACCAAGAGGTCTAAATGTGTATGGAGCTATGCAAACAAACTCGTATTTTATTAGAATCTTAAAAAGTGCCATTTTTGAAAACATCATTTTGTGACTTTTAATTTTGGGGAAAGAGGTAACTTTCTATTTGAATTGAGGTGTTCTTTAGCCAAGTTAGACTATTGTTAAATAATGTTACATTTCTTTAAAACTGCTGAATGAACGGAAGCACATGCGGTTTCACCAATTTATGCATCGCAAAATACTTGCATCTCTGTCCCTACTCCCTATAAACTGTATCAATTCGAAATACTTCACTTGAGGTTGCGATCATTGTTTTAGACACCCTGTATTTACAAAAGCGATAGTATACAAATACTACATAGTAGAGGGGAAATAGAGCAAATTAGTTTCCCGAGGTACTGGCTACGGGCCTATCACCCCGAGCCCAAAGGGTGAGGGGTGATAGGCCCGTAGCTAGTACCGAGGGGAAATAGTGTGCCTATTGCCCCGATCATACCATGTATTATTTGCTTTATTACACCTCACTGTGACTCTGGGGATGAGGTTGTATGGAAATAGTCAAAACTATTTCCTTAGAGAAATAGTACTTGTGATAGGAATTGGCCAATGAATTGGCATGATTAGTTCATGAATATTTATGAGGTGTAATAATCAAAGTTCTTACCTGGGTTTGCAGTTGTAACGATTCCGTTTGCAAAAAGAGCAATCCAACAAATAACAATCCAATTCAACGGAATACCCATTCTCAAATAATTATAATCATTTTTTATGTCCCGATTGATACTCGACACCCTGGCTGAAAATGGTCTACATTATTGCATCAAATTCTCTATAGTATGAACTAAAGACCAGATGGGCTCGTTTGATACCGCGCGCAGTACCTAGATCTATATAGATGACGAAATGATAATGTGATGCTGCTACAACAATTCAAAAGTTTCTATGACAACCGAAATTAATACGTAGGCTTCATATATTATAATTTGAGACTGTTTTGCAATGATATGATGGTGTACTGCAAAAATAATGGGCTATTGCATGGAAAAAACAATCAATCAAAATGGGCTATTAGTAATGCTAGAGCAGTTTTCATTGTATAGGCTACTTAGTATGCCTTCATATTTTATAATTCAGAACAGAATAAATGCGAATCTCCCGCAACAAATGAAAATTAACATGGAGAACAATTTCAGAGCATTACACAAAGTATTTTTTCTTATAATAATAAGATCAAAACCAGACAGGCTGTTCTGGTGGTTGATTTGTCAAATATCAGAAAACGATATTTTTTGTTTAAACAAAAGATTATAGTATCTATTGGCGATTGTTTATGTTTCATTTATTTAATTTTATTACTATTATTATTATTATTATTATTATTATTATTATTATTATTATTATTATTACCTTGATTTTTTCAAAAATCAAGGTTCTCTATCTCTGCCGTTTCTTTCTTCTTCTTACCTTGATTTTTTCCAAAAATCGAGGTTCTGTATCTCTGCCGTTTCTTTCTTCTTCTTTCTTTCTTTCTTTCTTTCTTTCTTTCCTCAAACCCATCTAAAAAATGCTATTTTTTCTACAGTTTACATGCTACAATCACCAGACTTGGTCAGTAGAACCCCCCACCTGACCTTCATATAGGGTCTTCACAGTTTGGGGTCAAAGGTCACACAGGGGTCACTAGGGGTCAAAAGGTGATTTTCACTTAAAACGCATTTCCAATTTAGTGAAATGACCTAGGATCGTCAAAATTGGTCCACATATTCCTTTTGACCGTACGCATATACAAAAGAATGGTTTTTAAAATAAAAAATCATTTGGGGTCACTAGGGGTCAAAATGTAAATTTTTACTCCTCGCACTGAAAATGCTATTTTTTCGGGAGGAAATGACCTATGATTGTCAGAATTGGTCAAAATATTCCTTGTATACATGTACATATAGGGTCTTCAGCGATTAAAAGTGACATGTCATATGGGGTCACTAGGGGTCATTGACCTAAACAGGGGTATAATGTAAGACATGCTCCGATTTTGACCGGGCATGTTTCATTTTGTAGGCATTGATAAGACAAGAAAAAAAGTCAATCATTTTTATGGGGTCAAAGGTCAACCTAGGTCACTAGGGGTCAAAAGGTTAATTTTCATTCCTCGCACTCAAAATGCTATTTTTTCTACAGTTTACATGCTACAATCACCAGATTCGGTCAGTAGGACCCCCTACCAGACCTACATATAGGGTCTTCACAGTTTGGGGTCAAAGGTCACACAGGCATCATAAGGGGTCAAAACGTGATTTTCACTTAAAACGCGTTTGCAATTTAGTGAAATGACCTAGAATCGTCAAAATTGGTCCACATATTCCTTTTGACCGTACGCATATACAAAAGAACGGTTTTTAAAATTAAAAATCATTTGGGGTCACTAGGGGTCAAAATGTAAATTTTCAATTCGATCACTTAAAATGCATCTTGTCTCAGAGGAAATGACTCATGACCATCATAATTGGTTAAAAGATTCCTTGGGTCTATGTTCATATAGGGTCATCAGCGATTAAAAGTGACATGTCATACGGGGTCACTAGGGGTCATTGAACTTTACAGAAGGGTAAAAGTTAAGACATGCTCTGATTTGAACCGGGTTTGTTGCATCTTGTTTGGATCGATGAGCCATGAAAATAAGTTAATCATATTGACCAGGTCAAAGGTCAAGAAGGGGTCACTAGGGGTCATTGAACTTTACAGAGGTAAAAGTTAATACATGCTCCGATTGGGACCAAGTTTGTTGTATCTTGTTTGAATTGATAAGCCGAGAAAATAAGTCAATCATATTGACCCGGTCAAAGGTCAAGAAGAGGTCACTAGGGGTCATTGAATTTTACAGTAGTAAAAGTTAAGACATGCTCCGATTTGGACCGAATTTGTTGCATCTTGTTTGAATTGATGAGCCAAGAAAAAAAGTCAATCATATTGACCAGGTCAAAGGTCAAGAAGGGTCAATACGGGGTCATTGAACTTTAGAGGGGTAAAAGTTAAGACATGCTCCGATTTGGACCGGGTTTGTTGCATCTTGTTTGATTTGATGAGCCAAGAAAATAAGTCAAATATTTTAATCAGGTCAAAGGTCAAGAAGGGGTCACTAGGGATAATTTTCTCATAAAAAAATCAAGGTAGCCTGGTCTTAGACCGGAGCAAGATCTAGTTACCTTGATTTTTCAAAAATCAAGGTTCTCTATCTCTGCCGTTTCTTTCTTCTTTCTTCTTACCTTGATTTTTTCAAAAATCGAGGTACTCTATCTCTGCCGTTTCTTTCTTCTTTCTTCTTTCTTCTTTCTTTCTATCAGACCCATCTACAAAATGCTATTTTTTCTACAGTTTACATGCTACAATCACCAGATTTGGTCAGTATGACCCCCTACCTGACCTACATATAGGGTCTTCACAGTTTGGGGTCAAAGGTCACACAGGGGTCATAAGGGGTCAAAACGTGATTTTCACTTAAAACGCATTTCCAATTTAGTGAAATGACCTAGGATTGTCAAAATTGGTCCACATATTCCTTTTGACCGTACGCATATACAAAAGAACGGTTTTTAAAATTAAAAATCATTTGGGGTCACTAGGGGTCAAAATGTAAATTTTTACTCCTCGCACTGAAAATGCTATTTTTTCGGGAGGAAATGACCTATGATTGTCAGAATTGGTCAAAAGATTCCTTGTATCCATGTACATATAGGGTCTTCAGCGATTAAAAGTGACATGTCAGATGGGGTCACTAGGGGTCATTGACCTAAACAGGGGGAAAATGTAAGACATGCTCCGATTTTGACCGGTCATGTTTCATTTTGTAGGCATTGATAAGACAAGAAAAAAAGTCAATCATTTTCACGGGGTCAAAGGTCAACATAGGTCACTAGGGGTCAAAAGGTCAATTTTCACTCCTTGCACTCAAAATGCTATTTTTTCTACAGTGTACATACTACAATCACCAGATTTGGTCAGTAGGACCCCCTACCAGACCTACATATAGGGTCTTCAAAGTTTGGGGTCAAAGGTCACACAGGGGTCATAAGGGGTCAAAACGTGATTTTCACTTAAAACGCATTTCCAATTTAGTGAAATGACCTAGGATTGTCAAAATTGGTCCACATATTCCTTTTGACCGTACGCATATACAAAAGAACGGTTTTTAAAATTAAAAATCATTTGGGGTCACTAGGGGTCAAAATGTAAATTTTTACTCCTCGCACTGAAAATGCTATTTTTTCGGGAGGAAATGACCTATGATTGTCAGAATTTGTTAAAAGATTCCTTGTATTCATGTACATATAGGGTCTTCAGCGATTAAAAGTGACATGTCAGATGGGGTCACTAGGGGTCATTGACCTAAACAGGGGTAAAATGTAAGACATGCTCCGATTTTGACCGGTCATGTTTCATTTTGTAGGCATTGATAAGACAAGAAAAAAAGTCAATCATTTTCACGGGGTCAAAGGTCAACATAGGTCACTAGGGGTCAAAAGGTCAATTTTCTTTCCTTGCACTCAAAATGCTATTTTTTCTACAGTGTACATGCTACAATCACCAGATTTGGTCAGTAGGACCCCCTACCAGACCTACATATAGGGTCTTCACAGTTTAGGGTCAAAGGTCACACAGGGGTCATAAGGGGTCAAAACGTGATTTTCACTTAAAACGCGTTTGCAATTTAGTGAAATGACCTAGGATCGTCAGAATTTGTCAACATGTTCCTTTTGACCGTACGCAAATATAATAGTTCGGTTTTTAAAATCAAAATATATTTGGGGTCAGTAGGGGTCAAAAGGTCAATTTTCACTCCTCACACTCAAAATGCTATTTTTTCGGGAGGAAATGACGCATGATTGTCAGAATTGGTCAAAAGATTTCTTGGATCCATGTTCATATAGGGTCTTCAGCGATTAAAAGTGACATGTCATATGGGGTCACTAGGGGTCATTGACCTAAACAGGGGTAAAATATAAGACATGCTCCGATTTTGACCGGATTTGTTTCATCTTGTAGGCATTGATGAAACAAGAAGAAAAAAGTCAAATCATTTTTATTGGGTCAAAGGTCAACATAGGTCACTAGGGGTCAAAAGGTCAATTTTCACTCCTCGCACTCAAAATGCTATTTTGTTCTGGAGGAAATGACCCATGATTGTCAGAATTGGTCAAAAGATTTGTTGGATCCATTAAAAGTGACATGTCATAATATGGGGTGACTAGAGGTCATTAATCCATAAAAAAATCAAGGTGTCCTGGTCTCAGACCAGAACCATGTCTAGTATGTTTTTGTATTTGGTTGACAAAAACAAGAAATCTTTCTTTCTTCCGTCATGGGACCTATAGCTCCGTAACCATTGACCCGATTTTGACCATATTTGGTCATAAGAACCCTTATGTGCACCACTACTCAGGTTGTAAAGCATAAGGGGTCAAAGGTTACACAGGGGTCACTAGGGGTCAAAACGTGATTTTCACTTAAAACGCATTTCCAATTTAGTGAAATGACCTAGGATCGTCAAAATTGGTCCACATATTCCTTTTGACCGTACGCATGTACAAAAGAAAGGTTTTTAAAATTAAAAATCATTTGGGGTCACTAGGGGTCAAAATGTAAATTTTACTCCATTCACTCAAAACACTACTTGTCCGAGGGAAAATGACTGATGATACTCAGAATTGGTCAAAAGATTCCTTGGATCAATGTTCATATAGGGTCCTTCCACACTAAAAGTGACATGTCAAACAGGGTCACTAGGGGTCATTGAACTTTACAGGGGGAAAATATAAGGCATGCTCTGATTTTGACCCGGTTTCTTTTATTTTGTGGGCATTGATGAGACAAGAACAAAAGTTAATCATACCGTTAAGATCAAAGGTCAAAAAAAGGTCACTAGGGGTCAAAATGTACATTTTCACTCCTCGCACTCAAAATACTACTTGTCCAAGAGATAATGACCTATGATTGTCAGAATTGGTCAAAAGATTCCTCTCATCCATGTTCATATAGGGTCCTTCTCCATTAAAAGTGACATGTCACACGGGGTCACTAGAGGTCATTGAACTTTACAGGTGAAAATCTTAAAACATGCTCCGATTTTGACGGGACTACCTTTTTCTTGTGCGCATTGATCAGCGATGCAAAAAAGTCAATTACAAGTTTTGGGTCAGAGGTCAAGAAAAGGTCACTAGGGGTTCAACTGTATTTATTTACTCCATTTACCACTCGAAGGGGTTAACATGTAACACACCCGACTAATATTCGTGATCTCCGATCACAGGTCATGTCTAGTTACCTTGATTTTTCAAAAATCAAGGTTCTCTATCTCTGCCGTTTCTTTCTTCTTTCTTCTTTCTTCTTTCTTTCTATCAGACCCATCTACAAAATGCTATTTTTTCTACAGTTTACATGCTACAATCACCAGATTTGGTCAGTATGACCCCCTACCTGACCTACATATAGGGTCTTCACAGTTTGGGGTCAAAGGTCACACAGGGGTCATAAGGGGTCAAAACGTGATTTTCACTTAAAACGCATTTCCAATTTAGTGAAATGACCTAGGATTGTCAAAATTGGTCCACATATTCCTTTTGACCGTACGCATATACAAAAGAACGGTTTTTAAAATTAAAAATCATTTGGGGTCACTAGGGGTCAAAATGTCAATTTTTACTCCTCGCACTGAAAATGCTATTTTTTCGAGAGGAAATGACCTATGATTGTCAGAATTGGTCAAAAGATTCCTTGTATCCATGTACATATAGGGTCTTCAGCGATTAAAAGTGACATGTCAGATGGGGTCACTAGGGGTCATTGACCTAAACAGGGGTAAAATGTAAGACATGCTCCGATTTTGACCGGTCATGTTTCATTTTGTAGGCATTGATAAGACAAGAAAAAAAGTCAATTATTTTCATGGGGTCAAAGGTCAACCTAGGTCACTAGGGGTCAAAAGGTCAATTTTCATTCCTCGCACTCAAAATGCTATTTTTTCTACAGTTTACATGCTACAATCACCAGATTCGGTCAGTAGGACCCCCTACCAGACCTACATATAGGGTCTTCACAGTTTGGGGTCAAAGGTCACACAGGGGTCAAAACGTGATTTTGACTTAAAACGCGTTTGCAATTTAGTGAAATGACCTAGGATCGTCAGAATTTGTCAACATATTCCTTTTGACCGTACGCATATATGATAGTTCGGTTTTTAAAATCAAAAAATATTTGGGGTCACTAGGGGTCAAAATGTAAATTTTCAATCCTCGCACTAAAAATGCTATTTTTTCGAGAGGAAATGACCCATGATTATCAGAATTGATCAAAAGATTCCTTGGATCCATGAACACATAGGGTCTTAAGCGATTAAAGGTGACATGTCATATGGGGTCACTAGGGGTCATTGACCTAAACGGGGGTAAAATGTAAGACATGCTCCGATTTTGACCGGGTTTGTTTGATCTTGTAGGCATTGATGAGACAAGAAAAAAAGTCAATCATTTTTATGGGGTCAAAGGTCAACAGAGGTCACTAGGGGTCAACAGGTCAATTTTCACTTCTAACACTCAAAATGCTATTTTTTCGGGAGGAAATGACCCATGATTGTCAGAATTGGTCAAAAGATTTCTTGGATCCATTAAAAGTGACATGTCATATGGGGTCACTAGAGGTCATTAATCCATAAAAAATCAAGGTGTCCTGGTCTCAGACCAGATCCATGTCTAGTTTCTTCTTTCTTTCTATCAGACCCATCTACAAAATGCTATTTTTTCTACAGTTTACATGCTACAATCACCAGATTTGGTCAGTATGACCCCCTACCTGACCTACATATAGGGTCTTCACAGTTTGGGGTCAAAGGTCACACAGGGGTCATAAGGGGTCAAAACGTGATTTTCACTTAAAACGCATTTCCAATTTAGTGAAATGACCTAGGATTGTCAAAATTGGTCCACATATTCCTTTTGACCGTACGCATATACAAAAGAACGGTTTTTAAACATAAAAATCATTTGGGGTCACTAGGGGTCAAAATGTAAATTTTTACTCCTCGCACTGAAAATGCTATTTTTTCGGGAGGAAATGACCTATGATTGTCAGAATTGGTCAAAAGATTCCTTGTATCCATGTACATATAGGGTCTTCAGCGATTAAAAGTGACATGTCATATGGGGTCACTAGGGGTCATTGACCTAAACAGGGGTAAAATGTAAGACATGCTCCGATTTTGACCGGTCATGTTTCATTTTGTAGGCATTGATAAGACAAGAAAAAAAGTCAACCATTTTCATGGGGTCAAAGGTCAACATAGGTCACTAGGGGTCAAAAGGTCAATTTTCATTCCTCGCACTCAAAATGCTATTTTTTCTACAGTTTACATGCTACAATCACCAGATTTGGTCAGTAGGACCCCCTACCAGACCTACATATAGGGTCTTCACAGTTTGGGGTCAAAGGTCACACAGGGATCATAAGGGGTCAAAACGTGATTTTCACTTAAAACGCGTTTGCAATTTAGTGAAATGACCTAGGATCGTCAGAATTTGTCAACATATTCCTTTTGACCGTACGCATATATGATAGTTCGGTTTTTAAAATCAAAAAATATTTGGGGTCACTAGGGGTCAAAATGTAAATTTTTAATCCTCGCACTAAAAATGCTATTTTTTCGAGAGGATATGACCCATGATTATCAGAATTGATCAAAAGATTCCTTGGATCCATGTACATATAGGGTCTTAAGCGATTAAAGGTGACATGTCATATGGGGTCACTAGGGGTCATTGACCTAAACAGGGGTAAAATGTAAGACATGCTCCGATTTTGACCGGTCTTGTTTCATTTTGTAGGCAATGATAAGACAAGAAAAAGAGTCAATCATTTTCATGGGGTCAAAGGTCAACATAGGTCACTAGGGGTCAACAGGTCAATTTTCACTCCTAACACTCAAAATGCTATTTTTTCGGGAGGAAATGACCCATGATTGTCAGAATTGGTCAAAAGATTTCTTGGATCCATTAAAAGTGACATGTCATATGGGGTCACTAGAGGTCATTAATCCATAAAAAAATCAAGGTGTCCTGGTCTCAGACCAGAACCATGTCTAGTTATATTAGTCGAGAAACGACTAATATACTGTATTCTACCTGTTTCTTCTTCTTTCTTCTTTCTTCAGCCATGGGACCTATAGCTCCGTAACCATTGACCCGAATTTGACCATATTTAGTCATAAGAACCCTTATGTGCACCACTACTCAGGTTGTAAAGCATAAGGGGTCAAAGGTCACACAGGGGTCACTAGGGGTCAAAACGTGATTTTCACTGAAAACGCATTTGCAATTTAGTGAAATGACCTAGGATCTTCAGAATTGGTCAACATGTTCCTCTTGACTGTACGCATGTACAATAGTTCGGTTTTTAAAATAAAAAAATATTTGGGGTCAGTAGGGGTCAAAATGTAAATTTTTCTCCATTTACTCAAAACCCTACTTGTCCGAGGGAAAATAACTGATGATACTCAGAATTGGTCAAAAGATTCCTTGGATCAATGTTCATATAGGGTGTTCAGCGATTAAAAGTGACATGTCAAATGGGGTCACCAGAGGTCATTGACCTAAACAGGGATAAAATGTAAGACATGCTCCGATATTGACCGGTCATATCTCATTTTGTAGATATTGATGAGACAAGAACAAAAGTCAATCATATTGTTAAGGTCAAAGGTCAAGAAAAGGTCACTAGGGGTCAAAATGTAAATTTTCACTCCATTCACTCAAAATGCTACTTGTCCGAGAGGAAATGACCTATGATTGTCAGAATTAGTCAAAAGATTCCTTGGATCCATGTTCATATAGGGTGTTCAGCGATTAAAAGTGCCATGTCAAATGGGGTCACTAGGGGTCATTGACCTAAACAGGGGGAAAATGTAAGACATGCTCCGATTTTGACCGAATGTATTTTATTTCGTGGGCATTGATGAGACAAGAACAAAAGTCAATCATGAAGTTAGGATCAAAGGTCAAGAAAAGGTCACTAGGGGTCAAAATGTAAATTTTCACTCCATTCACTCAAAATGCTACTTGTCCGAGAGGAAATGACCTATGATTGTCAGAATTAGTCAAAAGGTTCCTCTCATCCATGTTCATATAGGGTCCTTCTCCACTAAAAGTGACATGTCACACGGGGTCACTAGAGGTCATTGAACTTTACAAGTGAAAATCTTAAAACATGCTCCGATTTTGACGGGACTACCTTTTTCTTGTGCGCATTGATCAGCCAAGCAAAAAAGTCAATTACAAGTTTTGGGTCAGAGGTCAAGAAAAGGTCACTAGGGGTTCAACTGTATTTATTTACTCCATTTACCACTCGAAGGGGTTAACATGTAACACACCCGACTAATATTCGTGATCTCCGATCACAGGTCATGTCTAGTTCTTTCTTTCTTTCTATCAGACCCATCTAGAAAATGCTATTTTTTCTACAGTTTACATGCTACAATCACCAAACTTGGTCAGTAGGACCCCCTACCTGACTTACATATAGGGTCTTCAAAGTTAGGGGTCAAAGGTCACACAAAGGTCACTAGTGGTCAAAACGTGATTTTCACTTAAAACGCATTTCCAATTTAGTGAAATGACCTAGGATTGTCAAAATTGGTCCACATATTCCTTTTGACCGTACGCATATACAAAAGAACGGTTTTTAAAATTAAAAATCATTTGGGGTCACTAGGGGTCAAAATGTAAATTTTTACTCCTCGCACTGAAAATGCTATTTTTTCGGGAGGAAATGACCTATGATTGTCAGAATTGGTCAAAAGATTCCTTGTATCCATGTACATATAGGGTCTTCAGCGATTAAAAGTGACATGTCATATGGGGTCACTAGGGGTCATTGACCTAAACAGGGGTAAAATGTAAGACATGCTCCGATTTTGACCGGTCATGTTTCATTTTGTAGGCATTGATAAGACAAGAAAAAAAGTCAATCATTTTTATGGGGTCAAAGGTCAACATAGGTCACTAGGGGTCAAAAGGTCAATTTTCATTCCTCGCACTCAAAATGCTATTTTTTTTACAGTTTACATGCTACAATCACCAGATTTGGTCAGTAGGACCCCCTACCAGACCTACATATAGGGTCTTCACAGTTTGGGGTCAAAGGTCACACAGGGATCATAAGGGGTCAAAACGTGATTTTCACTTAAAACGCGTTTGCAATTTAGTGAAATGACCTAGGATCGTCAGAATTTGTCAACATATTCCTTTTGACAGTACGCATATATGATAGTTCGGTTTTTAAAATCAAAAAATATTTGGGGTCACTAGGGGTCAAAATGTAAATTTTTAATCCTCGCACTAAAAATGCTATTTTTTCGAGAGGATATGACCCATGATTATCAGAATTGATCAAAAGATTCCTTGGATCCATGTACATATAGGGTCTTAAGCGATTAAAGGTGACATGTCATATGGGGTCACTAGGGGTCATTGACCTAAACAGGGGTAAAATGTAAGACATGCTCCGATTTTGACCGGTCTTGTTTCATTTTGTAGGCAATGATAAGACAAGAAAAAGAGTCAATCATTTTCATGGGGTCAAAGGTCAACATAGGTCACTAGGGGTCAACAGGTCAATTTTCACTCCTAACACTCAAAATGCTATTTTTTCGGGAGGAAATGACCCATGATTGTCAGAATTGGTCAAAAGATTTCTTGGATCCATTAAAAGTGACATGTCATATGGGGTCACTAGAGGTCATTAATCCATAAAAAATCAAGACTAGGGGTCAAAAGGTCAATTTTCACTCCTTGCACTCAAAATGCTATTTTTTCTACAGTGTACATGCTACAATCACCAGATTTGGTCAGTAGGACCCCCTACCTGACCTACATATAGGGTCTTCACAATTTGGGGTCAAAGGTCACACAGGGGTCATAAGGGGTCAAAACGTGATTTTCACTTCAAACGCGTTTGCAATTTAGTGAAATGACCTAGGATCGTCAGAATTTGTCAACATATTCCTTTTGACCGTACTAATATATAATAGTTCGGTTTTTAAAATCAAAAAATATTTGGGGTCACTAGGGGTCAAAATGTAAATTTTCAATCCTCGCACTAAAAATGCTATTTTTTTCGAGAGGAAATGACCCATGATTATCAGAATTGGTCAAAAGATTTCTTGGATCTATGTACACATAGGGTCTTAAGCGATTAAAATTAACATGTCGTATGGGGTCACTAGGGGTCATTGACCTATACATGTTCCGATTTGCAAAACATGCTCCGAATTAGATCGGACCTGTTTTATCTTGTTTGGTTCAATCAGGCAAGAATAAAAGTCAATCATCATAACCAGGTCAATGGTCAAGAAGAGGTCACTATGGATCATTTTCTCATTAAAATCAAGGTGCCCTGGTCTCAGACCAGAACTAGATCTAGTTCTTTCTTTCTTTCTTCTTTCTATCAGACCCATCTACAAAATGCTATTTTTTCTACAGTTTACATGCTACAATCACCAGATTTGGTCAGTATGACCCCCTACCTGACCTACATATAGGGTCTTCACAGTTTGGGGTCAAAGGTCACACAGGGGTCATAAGGGGTCAAAACGGGATTTTCACTTAAAACGCATTTCCAATTTAGTGAAATGACCTAGGATTGTCAAAAATGGTCCACATATTTCTTTTGACCGTACGCATATACAAAAGAAAGGTTTTTAAAATTAAAAATCATTTGGGGTCACTAGGGGTCAAAATGTAAATTTTTACTCCTCGCACTGAAAATGCTATTTTTTCGGGAGGAAATGACCTATGATTGTCAGAATTGGTCAAAAGATTCCTTGTATCCATGTACATATAGGGTCTTCAGCGATTAAAAGTGACATGTCAGATGGGGTCACTAGGGGTCATTGACCTAAACAGGGGTAAAATGTAAGACATGCTCCGATTTTGACCGGTTATATTTCATTTTGTAGGCATTGATAAAACAAGAAAAAAAGTTAATCATTTTTATGGGGTCAAAGGTCAACATAGGTCACTAGGGGTCAAAAGGTCAATTTTCATTCCTCGCACTCAAAATGCTATTTTTTCTACAGTTTACATGCTACAATCACCAGATTTGGTCAGTAGGACCTCCTACCAGACCTACATATAGGGTCTTCACAGTTTGGGGTCAAAGGGCACACAGGGATCATAAGGGGTCAAAACGTGATTTTCACTTAAAACGCGTTTGCAATTTAGTGAAATGACCTAGGATCGTCAGAATTTGTCAACATATTCTTTTTGACCGTACGCATATATGATAGTTCGGTTTTTAAAATAAAAAATATTTGGGGTCACTAGGGGTCAAAATGTAAATTTTTAATCCTCGCACTAAAAATGCTATTTTTTCGAGAGGATATGACCCATGATTATCAGAATTGATCAAAAGATTCCTTGGATCCATGTACATATAGGGTCTTAAGCGATTAAAGGTGACATGTCATATGGGGTCACTAGGGGTCATTGACCTAAACAGGGGTAAAATGTAAGACATGCTCCGATTTTGACCGGTCTTGTTTCATTTTGTAGGCAATGATAAGACAAGAAAAAGAGTAAATCATTTTCATGGGGTCAAAGGTCAACATAGGTCACTAGGGGTCAACAGGTCAATTTTCACTCCTAACACTCAAAATGCTATTTTTTCGGGAGGAAATGACCCATGATTGTCAGAATTGGTCAAAAGATTTCTTGGATCCATTAAAAGTGACATGTCATATGGGGTCACTAGAGGTCATTAATCCATAAAAAAATCAAGGTGTCCTGGTCTCAGACCAGATCCATGTCTAGTTATTATTATTATTATTATTACCTTGATTTTTTCAAAAAATCGAGGTATTCTATCTCTGCCGTTTCTTTCTTCTTTCTATCAAACCCATCTAAAAAATGCTATTTTTTCTACAGTTTACATGCTACAATCACCAGATTTGGTCAGTAGGACCCCCTACCTGACTTACATATAGGGTCTTCAAAGTTAGGGGTCAAAGGTCACACAAAGGTCAATAGTGGTCAAAATGTGATTTTCACTTAAAACGCATTTCCAATTTAGTGAAATGACCTAGGATTGTCAAAATTGGTCCACATATTTCTTTTGACCGTACGCATATACAAAAGAAAGGTTTTTTAAATTAAAAATCATTTGGGGTCACTAGGGGTCAAAATGTAAATTTTTACTCCTCGCACTGAAAATGCTATTTTTTCGGGAGGAAATGACCTATGATTGTCAGAATTGGTCAAAAGATTCCTTGTATCCATGTACATATAGGGTCTTCAGCGATTAAAAGTGACATGTCAGATGGGGTCACTAGGGGTCATTGACCTAAACAGGGGTAAAATGTAAGACATGCTCCGATTTTGACCGGTCATGTTTCATTTTGTAGGCATTGATAAGATAAGAAAAAAAGTCAATCATTTTTACGGGGTCAAAGGTCAACATAGGTCACTAGGGGTCAAAAGGTCAATTTTCACTCCTTGCACTCAAAATGCTATTTTTTCTACAGTGTACATGCTACAATCACCAGATTTGGTCAGTAGGACCCCCTACCTGACCTACATATAGGGTCTTCACAATTTGGGGTCAAAGGTCACACAGGGGTCATAAGGGGTCAAAACGTGATTTTCACTTCAAACGCGTTTGCAATTTAGTGAAATGACCTAGGATCGTCAGAATTTGTCAACATATTCCTTTTGACCGTACTAATATATAATAGTTCGGTTTTTAAAATCAAAAAATATTTGGGGTCACTAGGGGTCAAAATGTAAATTTTCAATCCTCGCACTAAAAATGCTATTTTTTCGAGAGGAAATGACCCATGATTATCAGAATTGGTCAAAAGATTTCTTGGATCTATGTACACATAGGGTCTTAAGCGATTAAAATTAACATGTCGTATGGGGTCACTAGGGGTCATTGACCTATACATGTTCCGATTTGCAAAACATGCTCCGAATTAGATCGGACCTGTTTTATCTTGTTTGGTTCAATCAGGCAAGAATAAAAGTCAATCATCATAACCAGGTCAATGGTCAAGAAGAGGTCACTATGGATCATTTTCTCATTAAAATCAAGGTGCCCTGGTCTCAGACCAGAACTAGATCTAGTTATTATTATTACTGTGGGGGGGGGGGGGGTTGCGGGGAATATCGGGGATACCGAGAATTGATCCCATGGGAGAAGATTGTCTTCTGTAAAATCATATTTTGGTCGGTATATTTACACTCAAAGATAAAAGAGCGCGTCGAGAGTCTTCAAGACGGGCTATTCCAAGTTGACACATCCATACACCCCAATGGCAGACATTACTCTAATCTATCCCACAGGGAGTGTGACCTGCTGGATGGCAGATTGTCTTGACATCTACACTTCCTCTGTGGAACCTTCCTTGCAATAAGCCTTATCGCCAATCGGAAAAAATCCATTGATTATCCATTTCTGATGCATTGTGGGATCCAGAATGGGGTGGATTTTGCACTTTTGCGATCCCACAATGCAATAGAAAAGGATAATCAATGGCTTGTATCGATTCGCGATAAACCTTATCCAAGGTGGAACTTTAATTTCATGTTTTCCACATGGAGTAGCATTCAACTGGAATAGCCCATTGCTTAGTTTTTGTGCGCGTCACTGATCATGCTAATGTCAATTTAGATGGAAGCAGTCACCAATATACTATCCTGAAACCAACGCTGTAAAAATGGGAAAATAAATGAATAATGGTTTCAACATCGTATGATGTCACCATGTAGACTTTTCTGGAAAACAGACAAAAGATGTCTTGAATATTTAAACAAGGTAACGAATAAAATGTCAAATTGCCTTTAACACTTTCAATGCGGCTATTAGTTTTACCATTATACAAAACAGATTATTCAGAAACCTTTCGCAATTTTCAAAGTCTATCTCAAGGATTACTGAACCAATACTAGGCATGTTTGTACTTATTTCAATTTTAATTCTCATGGTGATTCCAAATATAGTAATACAATTCAATAATTTTGTGAAATTTTGAAATCTCGTCTGCCGACGTCTGCCGCGTGAAAAGTGTTAATTACGTCGTATATGGAGATTGATTGACTGAGTGTGCGGCATACCATTATTAAGTCACGCGCTAAAGCTCATTAGTGAATTTTTTCGTTGTTTGTATTATAATTATCATGGTGCAATTTGGCTGTACGACAGAAATGTAGAAATGATTCATCACATGGTAACCATTAGGCCTACTAATAGCCGTTTGCATACATGTTATATTGTGGCACCGTCGAGTTTGGATCAGTCTTAAAAATGTGTGCAGGAAAGCGCGATTCGCCACGTAAATGTTTGTCGGCTCCAACCATTGATTACGATTTTAGCGTTCTAAAACATTTCACAGGACCCCTTTTCAACTTTAATGGTTTTAGAATGAAATAATTTATTTCCTAAATATGATGAATTATTTAGAGTAATATAATTGAAACCAATTTTACATTGAAATCAATTGGATTCAATCGTGTCCACAGTCGGCTGGGAAGAAAAGATACAACTTACTACAGTGCGCCCTCTGTATGAAATCAGAGAAATTTTGATTTGGGAGACGCGTGAATTGATCGAGAAAGTAATTGTTAAAATGTTATAATTTGAAGTGAGTCTATGAGCATCTTGGTCTGATAGGCGAAATACAAGGGACTCTTAGCTAATATATACTATTATATAAAACAACTTGACCCACATGTAATTTGGCAATGAGTGGGCCTATTCAATGATTTTGAATTTGACTATTTCCTGATTTTTAATTTGATAGTATTAATAACATTAATAAGCAAAAAGTTGGCAATCAAGAGATACGTCGCACTAAATCTCGTTTTTTAAATGTATCCTTCAGATCATGTAGCTATCAGTCTATATCTTAGTACTAAGGCCAAAAAATAGTTGTGTTGCCCTCATCCGGCCGGGTCAAAATTCCGAGAATGTGGGCCGGGTATTTTTTTTTTTTTTTAAAGATTTTTTTTCTCAAGATCTTCCAATCTGTGAAAATTGCACAGAAGAAACCAAAATATTCACCATTGGTTTGAAAATACATCCAGTAAGCGTTTTCCTTAGTACCTTCACACATGTTTACTAATATAATAGGTATAAAAATCGTTGATTTGGTAAAATTAAAAAATAAATGTAAAAAATCCGCCAGGCCGACCTTCCCGATTTTAGGCTTGTGAGGGCAACACAACTTTCTTTCTTTTTTGGCCTAATATTGGAATCAGCTTTAATATCGAAACCACTTTTTATTTCTTCGATATATAAATATCAACACGTAATTACTTCATGTCAATGATTTTAATAAGACATTTCGTTGTACTCCAAATGATGTACTGACGCATGTAATCGTGCGATCTAGTCCGGATCCTGGTTTTTGCAATGCTGGTTTTATCACTCGTAATACGCGATTTAACGGTCGCACTTGTACTTGTTGTATATAGTATAGATTATGACTGACATACAAATATTGAATGCCTGTATATTGTTTCGGCAAAAGGTTTCGTTATTTTGTTTGGAGGTTGGGATACACAACTCATCGCATCTTTTGAAATTGTTAACCATTCCAGATCTTCTGTTTGACTTTTTCATGAATTATTTTAATCAGTTTAAATAGAATAAAAGTTAATATAATATTTTTTTTATACAAATTTGTTATGTTTATCCCCCATGTGCATTTAGATGTGGTTTCTGTGTAAGCATAGTCTTTGTCAAAGGCGCGAGGCCGAGCGAAGTGTATTCCACAAATTTGACAGAGGGCGCTCACAATGTTTTACCGCCACAAAGCCTTGATTAAAGGCTAGTGTAAGCAGTGATTGGGCATGCAACTGGTGCGTGTATTCTAATAGATGTACACATGATAATTCTACTTGTCACTACGATGACCGTGTGATTCGAGGAATTAACGTTATAAAGTCGTCTTATAGTCAATTTGCAATGGGCTTTCAGATCAAATATCCTTCTATACAGGCAATTATACCGTGTAATATCAGGAATTCCGTATTACGAAAGGAGATAAAATTAAATGTGTGACGTCACTGCTAAACTGACAATTAATTATTAGATTTTTGAAGATCTATTTAGGGCAAAACACCTTAATTTTTGGCACATTGTTGTACTACACATTCAAAGCAATCTATTGGTATAACTAGATTTTCAAAACAATGAGTGCATCAAGCATTCATATATCTATGTATAATTTGATAAATCAATGATTTATACCATTATTACAATTCAAAAGTAGTGCAATATACATTTTGTTAAACATGGTGACATATATTGTGAATGTATTTCGGAATAATTTGTCAACAAAATATTGTGTAAGGTCCCAAATTTGCATATTTGAGGTTTGAATAATTAATTAGCTAATTTGCATATTTGATTAGCTATCGAACTACAGAACTTGAAATATTTAGTTACGCATATGTAATTACCTGGACATATATGGAATAAAATACACTTCTCTGTGTCCATTAGCTGATAAACATGTGAGGAGAGTGTGACACAATTAATGTGTTTTTAGTCATTTTAATAAATCTGGTTTTCAGCAATGATTTGTGCTAAATGTTATGCGAAAACATATTTCCCCAATGCTTAAAGAACTCCACTGGCTGTCCATAAGGGAACGGATTCGATTTTAAAAACTCATACTTTTGTCTTCAAATGCTTCAACAATTATATACTGCACCTGCTTATTTATCAAATCAATTGTCGCCATATGTCCCTCAAAGAACTCTTCGCCCTGCTCATGACAGAACCCGCCTGAATGTTCCTGAACAAACAAAGTCTTCGGTCAGAAATCAATCAGTGTAGCTGGTCCGCAGTCGTACTAATGTATAAGTGAAACTGACAAAATCTCTCGGTCCCGTTGTTATCTTTAAGACTCACATTTTTACATGCTAATTTGAGTTCTGTGTCTAAATGGAAAAGCGCCTTATAAATATTAATTGATATGTCATGTCATGTCATATCACGTCACGTCACGTCACGTCACGTTACGTTACGTTACGTTACGTTACGTTACGTTACGTTACGTTACGTTGTGTTATGTTATGTTATGTTATGTTATGTTATGTTATGTTATGTTATGTTATGTTATGTTATGTTATGTTATGTTATGTTATGTTATGTTATGTTATGTTATGTTATGTTATGTTATGTTATGTTATGTTATGTTATGTTATGTTATGTTATGTTATGTTATGTCATTGTAACGACGGTTATGACGGAGGTAGCTTGACACGTTCAGGTGAGTTCAACATTGTATGATTGTGTTATTAAAAGTTTCAAGCGTTAATAAGTCATTATTGTCCAACCGTTGTTAAAAACGGTTCGAACCTCATTTAAGTTTTCGGATATTTTTGGTATTATCCGGAATTGTTAGGAAAATTTGAATAAAATGGCCCAAAATTAGGAAAATCGGATTTTAATGTATGTGTTTTTAAATAGGTTTCGTACACCTAATGGCATCTTAGTTACTCCACCTTTTGTAATTGTTGTACATTTAGTCTTACGTAAGCAAAAATTCAAATAACGGTCAATCTTTCGGAAAATCCCAACATTTAGGGCAAATGGCCATTTTAGGTCATTTTATCGAAATTATTCAAAAGATATAAAAAGAACAAGAAAATTAGATTTTGGATTCATTTCTTTTTTAATTCTAAGTCATATGACAACCTCTTTAAAATAGAATACTGAACTTAGAGCCATTATAGTGGTTACAAAGAATGTTTCTAGAAAGTGGATCAATCTATTTAGTGGCAAAACGTGCTAAGTCCATAGTATTTAGGAAACAAAAGAGATAATAACAAAGGTTCAGGATTTCAACCAAATCGCGTTATTTTAGTTTAGTTTTAGATACTTAAGCCATACCAATAAATAAACAATCCAAAATGTCCATCACTTTGTAGCACGTTTTGCAAATAAACTCTTCATACATAGAATACATCTAACAAAATAGTAAATTTTCAAGTGCTTAATCGCTCCATTTACAGGTCATTCACAATGTAAGTTTCCCTGATTCAGCGCTCCCCTTGAAGATAACTTAACAACAACGTATGTTTCCTTGTTCCAGCGCTCCTTTGAAAGACACATAAACACGTACACAAAGATTCTTGGAACTCAGGTATCACTAAGACGGGGAAAAAACAGCTAACCAGCAAACTGGTCTTCTTCACACAGCCACTCCCTACTTTAAAATATATTCATAGATAGCAATTAAATACATGAGTACTTTATTTGTAGATGTGACGAGACATATGCCAGCTAGGTTTATGCCATCTAACGTCACTGTGGCAGCATTCAGATCTACTATGGAGAAACTCGTGAACTGTAATAACAACTGTTAGCAAACAAGCAGCAGATTCACATCCGTCGTCATCGTGCTGTTGGCTCCTATAAGGGTGCACACCATCAACTAATATTTTGCATTTTGGCCATTACACGGCAGTGTTTAAAATTAAGATTGACCCCAACATAAGTCTAAGTTTAACATCCTAGAAAAGATAAAAAGTGCTGTAAATGTACCGAAATGTTTTTGATAATTTGGCATTTATAGGTTATTTCCTCCACATTAGGCCTAAAATCTCTAGCTTTTTCTTAAATGGTATAATTTTACACGATTTCACTATAGCCACCAATTTAAAGCTAAAACCCCTGATCTTAAAATATAGGCAGCCTATCGTACCTAAGATATATATCATTGGCCCGTATAGCGGAATAGAATCCTGTTATCCCCCACAAAAGCAATTGTTTTTAAGCAGAAGACATCTAGATCTTCAATAAAAACAAATGATTTGAATGAACCAGTTTGCTCTAAAAGTGAAAAAAAAATTAACACGAACTTGACCTCTTAACCACACAAAGCAATAGGGAACTGATTTGGTGGTGTGGGACCATAACCTTGTAACTGACGGTGTTTAACGATTGCCAATAATCCAATATAACAACAAAATTAAACAAACATGCACGAATGTCCAAACCCAAAAAAGCAAAGACATTCAAAGAAACTTTTTTAACACCTTATATCATTATACGATTGACGAATGTGATAGAAGTGTTGACGACTGCCATCATGCTGATGCGACATATATTAATTCCGTAGGCAGTTATACTTGTTGGGGTAATGGTAGTTATATCGGGGATGGCAGGACATGTTCAGGTGAGTTGAACATTGCATATTACGAGGGGTATTCAATAAATTTCTGCAACCATTGAAAATCTCTGAACCGTGACACGTGTTAGTTAAATAAACTTATGATACTTAAACTGTAAGCCTAATACTCTTTTCTCACAGAAAATCTCAAACACGTAGGCCATTTTTATCATTACATTTCAGCACTGTGAATACCGTGATCTCGTGGCACTGGTTAGAAAATTATATGATACAATGGCGGGAAATTTGAAAGTCAAGTTTATGGCATGCATTAAGATACGTGCGTTTACGGTGTTAATATTGGCGCTTGATTTATAATGCTGATTCTAGTCAATGTTCAGTGCCCAGAGACCATGATGTTTATTAGTACTGATATTAAATGATAAAAATGATCCATATGTCTGAAATTTTCCGTGAGAAGAGGTTAAGACTTACAGTTTAAGTATCATAAGTTTAGTTTATTGACACATGTCACGGTTCAGAAGGACCATGTGTAAATGTATCAAATGTATCGGATCAAACTGATGTCATCTGGCAACTCTGTTCATATTATAACGCACACCATAACATTTCATAATAAGTATGCAAATCTCTGCATACAGGGTGTCCCAATCATGAGATGATGATGAAGTGTCTTGTATCGTTTACAATCTCTTTGCACATAACGTAAATAAGCTGGCAATTATAAGCTCATACCGTATTTTATTAACTACATAGGATCCACATTCTGATTTTAGTTCCATATCAACTATAACTCAGTAACTGATAACACAAATTGGTTTAACACGGAATTGCGAATACTGATCGAAACATTCTAAATATCACATTCCTAGGTACAACTAAATTAAATAAAACCAAAACCAATGGAGTTGGATAACAAACTCCAGTTTAAGTGTCCCTTCTTTACATTTTTACAAGTTAAAATACAGGTCCGGTTATCTTAAATTAGTCTCGCTGTTTAGATGAAATTTCATATTATGCACCTCAGTTTTGAGGAGAAATGGTAGCAAAGTGATAGAAATAGTCAAAAATAGTATTTTGTCTCAATGTTTGTCACAATTACGTTATTTTATCAGTTAAACATTGGAACTTTGATTTATACTAGAAAGAAGAAGAATAATTAATTGGTAGATTACCAGTGTAGTTACCTTCGGAGCCGTAATTTCACCCTTATTAAGATGAGCACTCCTGATGTAGTTCTCGTTGAAAATGACTATTGGGGAAAATCACCGTGTTGCATAATATAGCTTCTCTTCATCATCTTCATCTATGTAGATACTTTTATGCTCTGAGGTCTCTGGGCTGCGGACCACACTTTGGCGGGTTAAACCGGTTTTGTGAGCGCTCAACCGTCCCCTTTCCCTCATGGCATATGGTTGGAGGTGGAATCAACTCCGCTTGTCTGAACGCCTTGGTGCTTCTGCAAAGCCAGATAATGTAGCTTGCTCGCAAGGCTGTTTTGGCTGCTGTGTCTAAGATTGGTTTTCTTTTCCCGCTGGGGATTCCTAGCGAGGCCAGACATTTGCTGATTGTAGTACTATAAATCCCCCTGCTTCCGACTTCAACGGGAAAGTAGTTTACAGACCATGCATTATTGTTACATTCTGCTACGAGGTCTTGGTATTTACATTTCTTCCTGGCGAAAGCATTTGCAAGGTTTTCCTCTGCTGGGGCTGTCAATTCAATGATGATGACATTTTTAGTCCAAGTTGAGAAAATAGTAATGTCAGGTCGTTTGGCCGTCTCAACAATTTCTGGAGAAAATACTATCTGCGAGTGCTCTTCATCCACCAGGAGTTTCCAGTCACTGGCATTTTTCAGGATGTCTGTCTCTTTTGGTTTTCTGTACGGCTTCAACGGGAAAGTAGTTTACAGACCATGCATTATTTTTACATTCTGCTACGAGGTCTTGGTATTTACATTTCTTCCTGGCGAAAGCATTTGCAAGGTTTTCCTCTGCTGGGGCTGTCAATTCAATGATGATGACATTTTTAGTCCGAGTTGAGAAAATAGTAATGTCAGGTCGTTTGGCCGTCTCAACAATTTCTGGAGAAAATACTATCTGCGAGTGCTCTTCATCCACCAGGAGTTTCCAGTCACTGGCATTTTTCAGGATGTCTGTGTCAGGACCCGAGTTAGCTCGGACTTTATAACTAAACAATTCACTGTAATACCCAGACTTTGTAAACAACAATTTAATATAAATAAAACATAAATCATGAATAAACAACGCAACTCATTTCACGCGCTCAGTGATCACTGATTTGGTTGACTAAGTGCACTTATCGTATAAAATGTTTCACCAGAAGATCAGTTGTCGCGGGCTCGAGTCTTATTGAAGGACTTCACTATCGGCGGCAAAATACCGAAGTCAGTTCTTCAGCAGTAAAGTTCTGTACTGGCCATAGACTACAGAAGTTCGCAGTGTCGTATCTTTTATGTTCTCCAATCTCATTTTAAACAGGAATGAGCTAGACTTATTGTCGTCCTGCCATAGACAACCGCAGATCCTCGCAGTGCCGTATCTTTCTACGTTCTCCGACCTCATCCAACAGGGATGAGCTATTATAGTATAGCCAAAGATACCAGAAGATTCACGCAGAGCCGTATCTTTCTTTTGAGTTTTCCGGCCTGGCCTTCCTGGCCTTCAGGGCATATCCGCCCTTCCGTCCCGTTTTCCAGCCTCCTCCTATCTTCTGCCTTTTCTGGGTTTTTTTGTTTTACTTTCCCCCGCGTGGTTCCGTCGCCACGACGCCCGCGTATTGTCGCATTGCGTATAGTGTTGCGTATTGTCGCATTGCGTATAGTGTTGCGTATTATAGCCTTGGACCCTGACACTACCCCCCTCTTTTGGCGAATGCCAGTAATAGATGTTACCTACTAAGCATCCAGTGTTAACTTGGATGCTTAGTAGGTAACATCTATTACTGGCATTGTGCTATAATTACAGTGGTGGACATGTCTAGTTCATTATCTTATTTATAGTTCTTAACACTTTTGTTTTTTATATTTTGTCCCTGATGAAGGGTGGTATATCCACTTGAAACGTCGGTCTTTATTGTTACCATATATATCCTGAGTAGTCTCAGATATATCTTTGTTGTTTTATTGCACAGCAATTTTCATTGCTTGTCCCAGTGCATTTCCGTTTGTTTTTGTTTTTTTGTTATTTATCTGTTTTATCGCGTTATTCTCCCTTGTTATTACCTGTTTCCCCACACCCTGTTGGTATATCTTGCTTTTACTCTTAGCATTTTTATATTTTCGAGATATCCTCTTGTATCAGTTTTCTGATCCTTGGTGTGTTTTGTTCCTGGTTCCGTTGGATTCATCTTTTTACATTTTTTATTTTAACATCAACAATATCCTTACCATCAAATCTCCCGGTTTTAGGATCTTCTTCATGTACAATATGTACCTTAAACCCATTACATAAAGTAACATACCTATCATCATCCATCAGCTTTTTATTAGCTTCCCGACCTTTCGTCATTCTATAACAATTCCTGGCATTTGCCTGACTAATCAGCACAATTTCTCTTGTATCAACATTGAAATCAGCACGACTTTTATTCACGAAAACCCCTGCGTTTGTTGTCATGGTTGTGGAGCGCTTTCCACATTTCGCTGGTCTTATTTTATTCGGCCGCTGTTTGCCGACATTATTTCTGTCTATCCGAAATATTTCACACAACGCAATTTTCAGCGCAGAATAACTTGCTTTTTCGTCAGTATTCACCTGAGCATAAATATCAAAAGCCTCACCGTTTAGACATTCCACTAGTTTTGGCAAATACGCTTCTTGCGGCCATTTGCGATACTGCGCTAGGCGTTCAAATCTGATCAAGTATGCCACAATATCATCACGATTGTCTTCAAAACTCGGCGTTGTAATAATGCATTCCGATATTCTACGTTGGAGCTTAATATTGGCTAGTTCGAACCTAGCCGCCTCGATAGCTTTATCCAATTCCACCAAATGCTCAACTGATCTCATCGTTCCAAATATTTCTACCAAAATTAATAATACAAATATATTTCACTACACAAAATTAATCTCTTCCAAATAAAGAGATTTCCCGGACGAGCCCCCAATTGTCAGGACCCGAGTTAGCTCGGACTTTATAACCATAAAGGTAGATCATCCTCGTCAACTTCTTTAACTAAACTGGTCAGGCACTGCCTGTGTTCTTTCAGGGTCATGTCTTTAATTAGCTTCTGATTCTTCTTGAACCCCAAGCCTGCTTTATCAGTCTGACCTCTGCCGATTTCGTTAAGGATGAGATGTCGTTCTTTTTGTTCCAGCTCTTTCACTCCATTCCATCTGGACCTCTTCTTTTTCGTCTCTAAACACTCTCGGTATAGTCTTTGAGATTTTCCATCTCTGGAGTGCTTGTTGAGATGGTATTAAGTTAGCTGCATACATTTCACTGAGGTGGTGAGTTGCTTTAGTTGTAGGCCGTAGCGTTTTCTGGAACTGTATAAAGCACTGTTGGTAGTGCTTCTGGTTACTCCTGCCCATCTCTTCAGATGCTTTGTGCAGGTTGCCTCCAGTTTCTCAATATAGGTGATTGGGAAGTTGTAGATGGTAAATTCCCATACCATTTTTGGAATGATCACATGATTGTAGTTCCGCATTTTAATGATACCATTCAATTAGCTTGCATCTGTTAACTCCGACATAGCAGACAACTTGCTGGTAACCATTTGACTGATCTTACATCCTTGAAAGAAACTAACACATTCTCTCAATCTCTTGTCTGTTAATAGCTTTGGTTCCCTTCTAGTTTAAATTGCTGTTGTATCATATTGTTGTTCAAACCATTAATACTTCTTCATTTTGATTCAATTTGAAGAGTAAAAATGGATCGTCACGCATGGGCGACCCCAAGCTTTGTTTCTATAACGAGCTAGTTTTGAGGCTAAACTTGAGGGACATTTAAACAGGTAAAGACGTGATCATGGGTAATTAGCAGTGGCTTAGACTTCTTTTTCATATTGGGGATGCAGTTTCCTACAAACTTGCTAAAAATGATATAGTCCCTTAGTGTTTAACCTCACGAAATCCATTCTCCAATGTGAAAATATAATCTAAGCCACAGGTGATTCACCAAATACCACTAGTCATTTAGAGGTCCCTAAACACTTGTCAAATAAAACAATGCATGGGGTCACTCAAGTGTGACAAACTTCTTTTACCCGTTAAATTTAATAAAGGAGAAGAATTAGTAATGATTTGAACACCCATAACTAAAAACAGTTACAACAGAAAGACACACAAGATTATATTGAGTAGACAAGAGATTATGAGAATACACTATTTTCTTTCAAACAAGTAATTCCACACACTTTTTTTAGCACTTTGTCAAAAAGGTGATATCACCATGTTATACATAATGGAGTGTATCTTGAGTTTGATAAATCCGATATTCATGATCTAAAATTCTAATAAAATGATACAGTATGTAAAAACAACGGACCTAATCCCATCGATTTTGATGATGACAAAAATTATTGAACTTTGGGCATCGATGGGTACTAATCATTTTGGGACAGCCTGTATATGACCATTATTTTAGAGTTTTTGTAAACTACCAAAAGTTCTGCACCGGACAGGATTGGGTTATTTACAAAATGGTCACCATGAGGAGAGTTGAGCCATTGGTCATGGGGAGAGTTGAGCATAGGGAAAACATGTAGTAACATTTTGATTTTTGGACTAAAGGTGAAAAATGTATAATAAATGAGAGAAAATGTTATTTTGTGCCATGATAATAACAATTGAGCACCATATTTACTTTAAGGATTAATAAATCAAAGTTGAAAAAATATGATTTTTTTTGTTTTTTTCACCAGCCATTGACTTATCATGCTGGCTCAACTCTCCTGAAATGGTGGCTCATCTCTCCCATACTGTAGGGAGACTTGAGCCACTTTACCAATTTTTTTCAAACCTTTTATATAAATAAGCCTTAACTGCTATCCCAACTTTTATTGTTTCACAACGAAAACAAGACTCTAAAGTTTTACTTACACTAATTTTTTACAGGTTTGTACTTTTCTTCCGCATATGGTGACACAAAATATAAAAATTGGCTCAACTCTCCCGCATCTCCCCTATGCACTGCTCCATCCCTATAGAGCTTGATACGAGGAATACCGGTATCTTTATTTGATTTGGGCAAACAGTTTTCATCAACCTGTTTTTGGTATGATGTTATCCGCTGAAACGGCATTTACATTTTGTAGAATCAGGAAGCAGGATCTTTAGGAACTACGATGTGAGTGTCCGACGTTGCTCCACTCCAACGCATCCAAAATGCGGCTGCAAGACTCGTCACACTCACCAAACGTCATGAACATATAACCCCCGTTCTCCGCAAGCTTCATTGGCTACCGGTCTCAAGTCGCATTATTTTCAAAATCTTACTGCTAACTTACAAAACAAAACATGGTCTTTCTCCCAAGTATCTTGCTGAACTAATTTCTGACTACAAACCTTCGTCTACAATGTCCCTTCGGTCGTCTACTCAGTGTTTACTTAATCCTGGACCTCGCACAAAGACACTTTATTATGGTGATAGGTCTTTCGCGGTAGCTGCCCCTTATTTATGGAACAAATTACCACCAACGGTTCGGAGTGCTACCTCATTGTCCATTTTTAAAAAGAAACTAAAGACCCATCTTTTTAATCATGTGTAATGGATATGTTTGGTCTATTTTTATCATTCCCTAGTGCAATATTACATTCGTGACTTTTTAACTTGTAACTCACGTATATTTTAATTATTATGTATATGGTCGAATCCAACGAAAAGTGTACACGGCTAGATTTTTAGGGTCCAGTTTCAAAATGCTTCGATCTCTTATTCCTTTTCCCCACTCAAAGTCAACATATCAAGCTTATATGGAAAAAAAGTGCCATCACTAATCTCTCCAATTGACCACGTGGCGGAATGATGAAGTTGAAGGTACACTTCTCAATGTTACCTACAAATACAAGTACCATATTTTGATTAAGTGATGATTATTCCACCTATTTACATATTGCATTCAAATTTGTGATTGTATTGTATTCAGAAGATACTAATGCTGATAGAAAGTGGACATATTTGTACAGGTACTCATATTTGTTTACATGTTGGATTCACACAGTTATGTAGCATTTTCAGGCTCTCAATACTTTGAAACATGAGGTTGAGTCACTTTGTATACTTTCACCAAGATGATTTTAATGAACATTTGTTTTCATGTACCTCAAAGAGGAGGAATGACCCTTTCTGGAAAATTTAGAATTTTGAGCATGCGCCCGAAACTTATGTACATAGAGGAATGTGGACATTTTGTATTCGTAGGTAACAGTTAATGTATACGTAGGTATAAGAGAAGTAAAACTGTAATAAATTAATGTTGTACTTAATTTATGCTGCATTTTGGGGGTGAAATGATCATGCAGGGTTGTTAACAATATTTGTTTTTAAATAAACATGTTAAAACATGTTTAAATCCTAATATTATGGACATATTTCCCAATAGTTTACTTTAAATATATACTAGAATATTAATTTAATGTTGAAAAAATATACAATATCTAACTCTCAGTTGTAATTTTGAATAGGTTTATTAAGAACAAAATATCAGGCAACATTTGTAAGCATTCCTATAAGAGAAAAACATGTTAAGATTTAAAGCACGATAGCTAATATTGCAATAATCAAAGTATTCGTAGGTAACACATTTGTTCTCAACTTCAACTTCGTTGACTAAGAACGGTTGGATTCTTTGATTTTACATATGTTTAAGAGACAAAATTGTACTCGACGTAGTTTTTATGCCCTGAATCGCGTGTGAGGGTGAATGTCGTACAGCAAAATAAAAAGGTGTCTTGCTTGACGTTAAAAGTTGATAATATAAGAATGTGCGCTCAGCACTGCTTTTACAAAACAATCAGAATTGCGTAATATTCAACATTTGAATAAAAAGCAAGATTAACCAAATAAACATTAAAATTATATAAAACTATGTTCCTATTTCTAAGATATAAAAGAAAACATCCTAAACATCAATAAACTCACTAGGCCTATACTGTTAGTATTATTGATCATCTAATTTGGTTAAGGAATGTTGATTAAAATTAATGTACACATGATAATTACGGCAGAAAATGTTTTATTATGCTAACGTATCTGATCATCTAATTTTGTAAGTGTCTTTCTTGCTTGACTTTCAATTATTAAGAATGTGCGTTTAACTTCTACAAAACAGTCAGAGATGTGAGATATTTAACATCTGATACAAGGCAAGATGATGACAACATACATATCGTACTGGGTTAAAATTTCGTAAAGGTATAGTTAAACAATCAATTAACGTGTATAGTTCTAGTGTAGGGGGGGGGGTATTTCTTTCTTAAGTGCTTGTATTATTGATGTGCACTTAATTAATAAATTTCTCCACTGATGACCAAAGTACTTGTTTGTTCTTTTCTCGTCTTCTGTCTGTCTGCTGAGTCATTTTAACTCGCTAGTAATAATATTCTTACTCATCTCATTTGGTAAAAAGCATGTTCATCATTAAAACTAAACATAATAAAATATTAAGCATATAGAAACATTTTGAGTAAGATACCTCTGATCATTCAGCCTTGTAATCTCTACTTAACAAGTTTAATGGATCTTGTTGTATTCTTTGTGTAGTTAGTTCTTCTGATCATCTCTCTCTTGTCACGAGGATGGATATCTAGTAGAACAGAATCACTCTTTGTTTATTATAGGACATTTTAGAATGTTAAGAATGAACGTTTAAGTTTCCGTGTGAATCCAAAGTATTAGATCGAATCAACTATTAAACATTTCCTCGAGCCATCATTTATTAGAAAGCAAGCGGTTTTCTTTCAGCAAACAGTTTGATTTGCCTGTAATTCATAGTCTTGAATGTCAGGTTATTTGTTTTAAGCAATAAAACAACCGGTTGTCTTCCTCAATTTGTTCTAAATGAAGGAGGCAAGTGAGTCTTCTAGCAGTTATCATTTTGAATAGCTGTTTTAAACACGAAAGCCAGATCGCTTTTTAATTCATTTGATATATACTTTGAAATAATTTTATATCAGACCTTATATTATATATACTAGCGGGCACCAGCGCTTCGCGCTGGACCCGCTAGAAGATTTCACGGGGAATAAGTAAACAAAGCGTAAGAAAATGTGATACAATAATATCAAGAACTTGTCCCACATGCATACATAATCCAGACGGGGCCCTAAATAATCCGAATATCGCAGGTGCTTTTGATAATCCAGGTATACATATGTGCCTTAATCTAGGTAGGCCTACGTTTGTGTTCCCAGATCATACGTAGGCCTCCCATGAGACCTGAAATGCAGGTACCCTTTGTCCCATTATATCCAGGGACCCCATAGGCCTAAGCCCTACCCCCTAATCCAGTTACCCCAGGTGCCCTTAATAATGCACCGGATACCACATTCAAGGTAGGCCCAGTGTGCCGTTATCGCGAGATACGGTGCCCTTACTTTATCATAGTCAAGTAAATTAAACGCGGGTGCCAAAGATAGCGGGCAGTAAAAGTCATATCACAATATAGGCAGAGGTGAGCAATATTAAAGCGTTATAAATGTTTATATAAATATCAAGAGTATGTCCTTAAATAATTCAGGTACTCTTGATATTGTAAAGTGCCCTTGATATAATGTAAGTGACATGGTGCCCTTAATACACCATGAGCCTATAGGCCCAATGTGCTCTTAATTAATACAGATACCCACGGTTCCTAATCCAAGTAGGCCTACTCCATCAACGTGTTCTTTTAAAATACCCCCAGTTATTATCTCCTGTCAGCGCATCTCTACCTATTTTGTACCCAAATAATAAAAAGTTGAATTTTAATGTCAAAATTGAAAGTTACTTAAAATTAGCTTTTAAATGTATCACCCGATTATTTTATTGCCCCGCCATCCCGTTTTCCTCCTTTAACATTTTGGTGCTGGTGTCGCCACTGCCCATGCACATGCAGTATCCAGGTAATTTAGTAGGCCTACGTTCTGAGCGTTATAGTTTTATATATAGTGGTCGTTTAGTTTTATGGTCGGCGGAGTCTATCATCAAGATTACTTGCACCATTCCACGCTTGTACTTAAGCACAATGTGTGCCATCCGGGTTTTGTTTGGCCTATTTACATTAAATACATTATTCCTCCAATAGGCATGTGGGGCCTTAACGTATAGTATGTAGTCCCTTTGTCATGTTTGCTGTGTTCTATAAAGCCTCCCGAGATACTACCTGAGTGTACACCCTTAAAATCCAGTTATCGCAGGTGGCCCACCTGCGCATAAGTATATCCAGGTAATTTGACACTTGTTTTATAGTGAACCCCGTAATCCAGATATCACGGATGCCCTTAATAATCCAGACACTCTTTAATAATCATGATAATGTACCACACGTTCCGTTTATCCAGATGCCCCATGTGCCCTTATATCCAGATTATCAAGTAAGGAAAGTGCGGAGAGGAGGAGCTGGCTTAGGGTACACTATTAGAAAAAGGGTGCTTCAGAAGAGTTCTTGGCTGTCCCGTATAATGGTTTAAAGGTTCTTTGATTTTAAAGGCCCCAAAAGGTTCTGTAGAAGACCAATGTTTGCCCATATTTTGCCCATTTTGAACTTTAAAATGGTTCTTTTTGGAACCTTTTAAGGTGATATAAAGGGTTCCATACGGGACAGCCAAGAACCCCTGAAGCCTGAAGCATCCTTTTTCTAAGAGTGTACGGACTGCCTGCTTTCACCCTGCCACGTTACAATGTGCAATTTGCGCCACAAACGCGTATATACACTTTGTGGTAGCACACCTCTAAATAATAGGAAGTCGAAATTAGACGACCATTTTGCACCTTATTTTGATCGATGCGCGACGCTTCAAAAGATGATATCTCAATGACCATTGTGATTTAGGAATTTATTTTGGTATCAAATTTAAGCCCAAGACAATGCTTATAATATGTTTATAACGATAGATCGATTTTAACGATTTAAAGTTAGGAAAATGTTAGGCCTACGACTATGCTAGAAACCCGACATTAGCATAAGACAAGTTTTTGAATTACGGCCGATGCGCTTAGATGCTCGATTGCTTAAAATCTAACGGTTATCCACGTATATTTTACAATTTTAATCGAAAGCTTGCTAAAATAGCTAGAGTTTAATACCAAATTGAAAGAATTTCTATGTATAAATTTCTATTTATGCCCCCAAACTATGACGCATTATACACGCAGGCCAACGTACTATTAGATTTTCCGAAGATTTAAACCATGTTCTGGCAAGGTTATTTTTAAATTTACACATAGAAAGTCATTCAATTTGGTAGTAAACTCTAGCTATTTTAGCAAGCTTATGATTAAAATTGTAAAATATACGTGGATAACCGTTAGATTTTAAGCAATCGAGCATCTAAGCCCTCTACGGTCATTTTTCAAGTTGATTTTTCGCAAGACTTACGGCAGTGCACTGTGAAAGTAGGACTACTATTTATTAACAAAAAATAGTTAATATTATTTGTGAATGATCTATCATTATAATTCATATTGTTAGCTTTAATTTTTGATACCAACCTCGTCTGCTGAATCACTGTAGTTCCCGAGAAATCACTATTTTAATCACGCGTATTGATAAGAAGTATTGCGCAATAAGAGTTGCAAGTTTTCGCCTGGAACTATTTAGAGGTGTGCTACCTTGTATGCGTCATTACGTGTGTGCCGAATCGCTCGCGTCATGATAAACGCGGCCGCGCAGCTTCAACATAGGAATGGTTGTTATGGTACCGCCACAGTTTCTTTATCGTTAGCAAACTACGCGTTCATCTATGTTACTATTGCGAAAGTGTCACGTTAAGATCTGTGTAAGAGTTTTTATTTACATTTAGAAAATGTCGTAAAATAATGTTATTTGTCGGACGTTTAGTCACGTATAAATGCTTGTACTCATGCGATCTTTAAGAATAACAAACGGCCGCATAATACAGAAATGTAGCTATATCCCTCATGAAAATATTTTGGGTGAAGACCATATGTCATCACTCACTCCGAAAACCACAATTTTTGCCCGAACAGTAGCTACCCGAGTAAAAGAAATTCAACATTTCGGATTATCATCTGTGATCCTTTCTGCGCATGTCTGAAAACGGGAAAATACTGGCATTGAACTATCTAATTAGCTCGTCTATTAGAGGCGCAATTACCACGCTTTTTCAGTTGAAGAGGGACGCGAGTGTAAAATTATTATTGAACTATCTAATCAGGCGAGGGACCGAAAATTAGTATATAGATAAGTTTAATATGAGCCGAACATGTTTAAAGTCTAGAGCATTCAAATGTCGTGCATTTCAGTCCACAGTGGAATAAAGCACATACAATTTACAGCAAGACATTCAGTTGTCAGATTAGAATTAAGATATAATTTCCTAGTTTGGAATTTGTATCATTCTAAAAGAAGTACATAGTCAGTTTTTATCGAGTTTCAACCGGAGGCAGATTCCGTTTGACATAGAATCACCAATATGAAATATTTTGTCAGATGTAGACAAAATAGGAAGTTTATGTTTAAAAATTCAATGTTGTTTGATTTAAAAACACTAATCTAATAGGTTTTGCCACGACAGAGATATTGTCGGGCATGTGCCTTTCATTGTGATTTTCTTTTAAATCAAACACTGCTTAGTTCAATTACACTTAGTTTAATTAATTAATGTCGGAAGCATTATTCATGAACAATTTTTGATTTGAGACTGAAATCAGTTAGGCCTACCCTTGATTCCCTCCCACCTTTAATAAAAAAAAAAAGGGAAAATGTTTTACTAAATTTCTTGTTCACTTAAAATACGTTTCGGTGACATTACACAACCTGCCCGAGCAAAAATAAAGCAAGTTATTGTATATTTGTGACACATGAATTCCATTTTCAAATACAACTACAATAATGGCCAATATTATGTACCTCAGTAGTCACTTCTCTGCAATTCCAGGGGAAGTTGGTTAACTACGTATACATCATATCGACAAGCTGGTTTAAAACAATATTACGCACCAAACGATATTATTCCTGTCTTATACATTCCTGCTAAATATTTACATAATATTAGGTGCGAATGAAAGCGAAAAACAATACAGGAATTGTAGCATGCTCATTAACTAATATATAGGTTATCTACGAATACAAAATGGAATATGAAAAAATTGATTATGAAGCCGAAATTTCATGGATATTATGACTAAATGTACCCATTTTAAGACGATCAACGTGTAATCTATGGATATAAATAACATTCATTCACTCTAACTCCAACAACAAAATATGTTCTCGGCAAAACTAGTGTGATTACACCATGCATTTTATTTAAATTAACACCTCCTATTTTCTTTTAAAATGGGAATATTATTTTTTCCCTCCAAATATAAATCTAATAATATATCCAGTCAGATTGTATGATTGCGCACTACTTGTATGTAAAATAAAATCATTTAGGGCCAATATGCACCGTGTATATTATTGAATGTTGCCTACATATACATGTTACCTCCGAATACAACATGAAGTCATGCACGGGAAGCTGTTACTGAATAAACACTAATCACCCCCATTGCGACTTAAATCAACTGTCAGAAGATGTCTTTGCGTGAATAACATAAACAACTACACTAATAAAAGTAACAAGATTGAGACAGAGGGAGGCTATATTCAATCAACTTTTAAGACAACAACAAATTATTAATGCACTTGTACGCAAACTACAGAATGTTGTGAATAGTTGCTTACAAAAGCTGAAAGATTGATGCAAAACTTCTCCGTTGCTTGCCGAACGCAACGCACGTTTCTACTTTATTCCAGTCGTTACAAGTATGTAACAACAGAGGGAAGTACCACGGTATCGTTATTTGTATTTGACGGTAACAGTTCATAATTCAAATTTGCCTACGAATACAGTCTTTTATTGCAGCTTTTTCAACAAATGTTGCCTTTAAAATGATAACACTTAGCACACGTGTACATTGTATCATACTTCACTTATTCTATAGATATCATTCACTAATCTGTGTTTATATTAAAATGGCAGTGTTTTTAAATAGGTATTCGGAGGTAATGCATTTTTTTTACCAAACCGATCGTTTCCGCTTTTAAAATTTCTAACAACTTTATCAACAAATCGACTTGAATGGGGACAATGCATTTAAGTATTTAACATATTTAGGTATCCTTACAGCACAAATTACACTACATCAGGCGAATTCTTCCCCGAAAGTGAGATTTAACAAAACATGTATTTGTAGGTAACGTCAAAACTTACCACAGCAAAAAAAATCACAACAATTCAGGGGATTGATCAAAAGTAACAAAAATTGCAAGAGGCATTCTTGAGATATCCACCAATCAAACAGGCAAAATTATTTCCACTTAAGCTCGTTTTCATCTAAACGGTTATATGTCTAAAATAAAACTTTAACAACTATTTTGTAAAAAGGGTGAAAAATAGCATGTTTATTGCTCGCATACGCCCAATTGTGCATAGAAGTTAGTCATATTATATATGGCGCGAAGCGTCTCATCGAGGCGGATACGTATAACATAAAAAATAAAATAGTCAAGATATAGATTATTTTATTATAAGTCTGAACATCCCGTGTACACTTTTCGTTGGATTCGACCATATGTATCATACTGGAATTCTTAATTTTTATTCTGTATATCACGATCACTTATTTGTTATGATTGCATCTTTGTATATTGCTGTGTTTTATGTATGTACAGCGCTTTGGAACTTTTTTTGTTGTATGCGCTTTATAAATGTAATGTATTATTAATGTATTATTATTATGTGAATATGACGCAGTTTAAAGACATTTCTTTTACGGCAACCAACGGTGTGTTTGCCAAAGAAGATGTCTTGTGTAGTAACATGCTTTGCATGGCGGTTGTCTCATCAAAGGGCTTTTTCGCAAATTAAAGAGTATCCAACATTATGCTTAAAAGTAATTAACAGCTATTGTCGTCTGACTCATAATGTTATGCATGATAGGCCTACAGATAGGCATGACTTGAGAAAAAGAATTGCTGCCCTAAAAACCGGCACCAAATTTAAATATTCGCCTTCCATCAAAGCTGGTTGCTATATGACATCATTTTCGTGTGCAACCAACCGGCTGTATTACAACGCCCATTGAGTAGTTTAAACGCATGAGCGTGGATGTAATTTGCAACATAATGGATACTCACCCATGCAATGCAGCTAGCAAGAAGTACCGCTCGTACACGCCCCAAATGTAAGTATACAACCAGGTAATCCTCTCGTAGTAATTGATAACAATAGGTTTACCAGACCGAATTAATAGCGCTCCTAAGCGGGCAATTTATGTCATGAATCCCAACTAAAACTTACATAAGTGTTATTCAAAAACACATCAATTGTACTACTTGCAGAAGGACATTAATATAAAAAAAACTCATGTGACAACATTACAAGCCTTTCATTACAATGTAATGTCAATCGGTCCAGTAGACACTGGTGACAGTAATCACTGGTCAGGAGATGAAAGTGAAGCATTCTGGTCGTCAGACCTACTGCTCAAGAAATCTTCTTTGGGTATTTGCAGGATGTGACCTGACAAAATGGCTGACTATTGTTATTATTCTAACACTTTCCACGCGGTTATTAGTTTACCATATACAAAACGGATTGTTCCGAAACCTTCCCCAATTTTCAAAGTCTATCTCAACGATTTCTGAACCAATACTAGGCATGTTTGTACTTATTTCAATGCAATTCACATGGTGATTCAAAATGTGGTTATGAAATTTAACAATTTTGAAATCTTTGAAACATTTTGTGAAATTTTGGAATGCCGTCTGCAGCCGCCTGCCGCATGGGAAGTGTTGTTAAATCCTTTATTGAGAAATTATAAAGTTAGGGGATTTTTCGGTTCTCAATTTGACATAATACATTTCATGATTTTGTCATTAAGGGGATCATTAAACACGTTCTTCACCAAAACGTACAGTATTACGTTTAACCGATCGGAATGTAGAAATTGTCGTAAATAATTCAGATTGTGCTATTTTGCTACTATAAAGAAAAGAACCTGCATATTTGAAGGAAGCCATAAGTTTCAATTTGTTTGGTATCGTCCGGAATGTCCGGTTTGATGGTGCATGGAAGAGACCTTAGTTAAAAAATACGGGGGATATGCGTTTCATTATAATGATAATTATAAATCGCCCACGCAGCTAATTATCTAAATCAATGGGTATAGCAACTATCAATTCTTTAATAAAGGTCCTTATTAGATCATATGGGTTTAAGGATAACCCGTATCTGAAATTAATATAGGCTATGTTGCATACGATTTCATACCCCGACACGCACCCCGACGTACAGACTGACATACAGACATCAGGGCCGCACCTACCAGGCATAAGCAGGAAAGTTGGGGGAAAGTTGCTCCCCCCCCCCTCCTCCTCCCCGACCGGATCGCTAGGTCAACGTAAAAGAAAATGACACAGACAAAATCCAATATAATACACTGCAAAAACACCGGTGTTAAAAATAACACTGTTGGTGTTGTGAGAGGTCCACACCAACACCGGTGTACCGGTGTTAAATTCTTGGTGTTATATCAACACCATGTAGTGTCATTTTAACACTGCAAGTGTGACGAATAACACTGTAAGTGTTAATGTAACACCAATATAGTGTTGAAATAACACTAATTGGTGTGGACCTCTCAGAACACCGAACAGTGTTAATGTTAACACCGGTGTTTTTGCAGTGTACTTGAACAGAAACTAAGCCAAACGTAGGCCTTTTTTTGCATTTGTTTGCATGTATATATATATATATGGTCATGTGTCATAAGCTCGCCTCCTTATGCGTTACACACTGATTTTGGCTTTCGCGACATGATTTTAACTTTACACGTTTATATTTGCTTGTATACCCCCTGAGGTAATAAAAATATATATTTTCTGAAGGGAAATTGCATGGGAAAACCGAATATGCCATTGAAATTAAAGTACGACCGAACAAGGACTAGATTGGTATGATGCACAATGTTCGGGAAAATATCAGAGATTTTTATTTTTATTTTGAGATCCATATATTTTTTATACCTACCCCTACATATTTGAATTTCTCATGAAATTACCCATCAGATGATATATAATTGTCAAAGGTTACTACGTCGGTAAGGTAATTGTACCGGCTAGTGAATATCTCCAATTTTTATTTGATATGTTTTAAGAATTTTCAGAACTATTTGTTAAGGATGTACCCATCCCTGATCTAAAAGGCATTTCTGAATTCCTGTAGTTACAAGCTTTCCAAAAATGTATACTTTTGCTATCATAGGTTGAAAACTTTTTCTGTTATAGTCATTTTTATAAATCCGGTGTAGCGAATAGGAAGAAAGCTGATGAGCATGGTCTTATCCATAATTAATTAGTTGTTACAAATAGTTGACAAGTCTGTTGAACCGCATACTTAAAGACTATTAAATATCCTTTAAAATGGGACCAGAATGGTGTTTGTAACATTAGTGGATGACTAGTTATTGTAAAAAGAACAAAGCATGGGATTATCCCCATTGAGTTTATACAGGCGGCACCCCTTCCGGCGGCACCCCTTCCGGCACCACCTGGTTCCCAAACTTCAAACAGCTGTATCTCCTATTTGGTATTAGATATACCAATGCCATTTTGCAGGCAGATAGCTTGTTATTAGGGCTTTAAAATGATACCAAATTTGTTGAGATAGCTTTTGTGGTTTTCAAAATATTAAAGGAATATGACAGCATGAAACTAAAAAGTATAACAGCACCACCCTATTGGGAGGCGAGTTCATAACGCATGACCATATATAGTATGCATAACGGACCATTAAGGGGTCCCTATTGTATTCTGGGCCACTGGGTTCCCATGTTTACATTTGAAACTTGTATTACAATTTCTCAAATAATGTTGACTGGAGAATGTGCCTTTATTCCGAGTAATACATCTCAATAATGTGCAATAGGGCCAGATACCACCAAAGACATTACTTGAGCGCAGTGAGACTTGGAAATGACGGCCAATGGGCACACGTTACGTAGGCTTTATGGCCCCCTTTGGTAGCCAGAGAATAAAGCGAAGATGGTCCTTTCTGTGGCGCGGTCGTCAAATCAGAGGCGCGAAGAGATTAATAGGTATTATAGTAATAGACAAGTAAGATGTCAAAAAGATCATATTTTACCCGCCTTGCGAGCCTTTTGTCCCCCAAAATAGTACATTTTAGTCTATTTCAAGCACTTTGTAGGTAAAATGCTAAATATTTCATACCTTTTGTCGACAACTTGCCCATTTTCAGCCACTCTTAGTCTAACTCAATAATCCCGGTAAAACGCATTACATACCAAAATGGTTGTATTTGACTATACCGTGCCTATATAATGGAACATTTTATGTGTTCCAGTATCGCTCGATACTGGAACGTTTTTATCCCAGTATTGCACGATATTGGAAGCCTGTAAATGTTCCAGTATCGGTCGATACTGGAGCGTTCTGTTCCAGTATTGCTCAACATTGGACACATTATTAACAGCATACGCCGACACGCTACCCGACGTACAGACCGACATACAGACAGCAGGGCCACACCTACGTACATGTCAAGATTGAAATCGAGAGCAGCAATCGGTGGTAGAACAAAACCCCTCATAGTGGAATCGGCTAACGAAATTACGTTTACAGACCGGATACAAGCAACAAAGTATGCACGAATCTTCCTTAGGTTAACACAATTGATTTTGGAAGGGATGCTCATTTGGCAGATGATTGGAACCTAAGATGGCGGCTAAAAGTTAAAATGGCGTCCATACGAGGGGATATCAAAAAGTTCTTGACATCACCAAGAAATAAAGTGACTTTTTAAAGATGTCTGAAGGGTCACATATCAAAAAAAAAGGTTTCTGGTTCCTTTATTTCTTGGTGATGTCAAGAACTTTTTGATACCCCCTCGTATATTGCTAATTAAGGGCCGTATTCTCGTACTAAACACGGTTTTAGCTTAAAACCGTGTTTAACTAAACGCGTGTCTAACTTAAACGTGAGTTTATCCTTTAAACGACCTGTTCAAAAAAACTCTGCAAATCTCGTTTCCAGAGTGGTCCAGCGTTGATTGTATACAGGTATTTAATTAATTGTGGCCCTAATGGAGTACAATAAATATCGACCGAATGCCTTAAATACACGGTACTTTTAAAGACTACGCGATCCGCACGTCAGCTTGCACCGGGCACGGATGAGTGATCATTCAAGGCATACAGTTGGTGCGCGAGTTTAGTTAAACACGCATTAAACTATCCCCGTACCCATGTTTAAAGTTAGACACATTTCGGCGAGTTAGACGCGTGTTTAAGTAAAACAAATGTACGAGAATTGCGTTTAGTTAAACGCTGTGTCTAAAGTCAAAGTTAGACGCGCGTTTAGCTTAAAACCGCGTTTAACTACGTACGAGAATACGGCCCTAAATGTTTAAATGCATTGAACAATATTTGATTAGTGTTAATAGTGTACTAGTGTGTTACAAATATAAAACGAATACACTATATTGACCAAAATTACAATTTGGTCGGCAAGATTCAAAATGGCAGCTGCTTGATACCTATTGTATATATCAATGATACATTTTATATAACGAGAAATTATTGACAAAAAGGAATGTTGTGGTCGATGTGTTATAATTGATGGACGATATTTGAAGATGGTAATTATCCAATGGCGCCAAAGAAGATATGATTGGTCGGTGATGTCAAACTTGCTATAAAAACCCGCATTATTTTGTGCCGATATTTCTGGGGATATTTGTGGTCCATCCACTTAATCATTCGCACAATAAATGCAAACAGTATCAATTAACTGGCAGTCATCCGGTCTAAGAAATGTCTGCCTATTTTAATACAATGATATAGAACAATGACAGCATCGTTATTCTTGATTTCTCACTATTTGGCACATTTACATGTACAAATGACAGTGGATTCATGATTTATAAGACCTGCGGGTGCATATTGAACAGTTCTATATTCATGCACATTTTATTAACTCTCTGCATGTATCTGGATGGCAAACCAATAGCCGTGTTGAAAGTGTTTTAACAAGCCAAGAAGTGATTGCTAAATTTGATACATGATTTAGTTGACTACTTTTTCTATGCTTTCCGAATGTCTGGTGGAAGCTAAGGATATCCTATACTTTAATTAAGGCTGCAGAACACAATTTGACGTAATCAGTCTGATAAGTTCGTTTATGAAGATAACCACGATATCTGACCAAGTATACTTCATGTAAATGTGCCTCATAAAAAGGCGGATTTTGATTCAAGTAGATTTTGTTCAATCATTCAAAAAATGGGTGAAATGTGACCTTTTTAGGTTTAAAGATGTATTTTGGGTAAACAATACTGGAATGGTTTTATGCTCCAGTATCGGGAGATAATGGTACACGTAATACCAGTATCGACCGATATAATGGTACAGGGAAAAAGTAGCTCATTAACATAATTTCCGTGATACCCATCGTGTTGGAGCATGCGATTCATGTAATCGTGTAGTATTTGTCCTCCCCGATAGGAATACCGCTGTTGGCATATTAAAAAATGTGTGCTAAATACCCTTATTACGCAAAACAAAACATCAGTACCTAAACTTAGTTATAGCATATACCAAATGTAGCATCACTGTCCATTCAATGAACGTCATTTGTATATCGATTCCTTTATCCGATGTCTATTATTTGGAAAGACGCTATTGAAATCAGTCCGATGGGTTGCCATTTCATAGCTTCGGAATCAAGGATATTGGCTGAACACATTCTTAGAGAAATCGATTTAATACCTGCAATCATACAATAACGCCTAAAGAAAACATGCAAAATAAAATATACAAGAAACACAAATAATAGGCATGAGTTAAAAGTGACAATGAAAGTGGCATAAGAATAAGATTTTAAAAAACCTGACATAGAGAACAATATCCGATCTAAATAAGAGGAAAATACATTTCTGGAGGTCAATGAAATCAAGAGAACCTAAAAAACGGACTTGGGATGGGGGAAATGTCAGTATGAAGGCCTTGAGCGAATTTGCTTAAAACTACGCCATAACACTGTCGTTATAATGCTAATTTACGGTACCAAGTCCTACAGGTGGGTATATTTATATGTTGTAAGAAATTCCTGTGGCAAATATCAATGATTAGACTAACATAAATGCGCCCATTTATTGTGTGATATTGTTGAGGCCTACATTTAGGAAGATTAGCCGAACTTCTAACAGTTTACAGATTTCCTTATTTTGTACCTTTCATGGGTAGGGATTACATTGCTTTCCTCAGCAGATAGCTTTTATTGGTGTGTATATAAAGAGCAAATGTGAACAATAGCCCAACAGACATTAACGAAGTAAATGAACTGAGTGATTACAAATCAATTGGGTAACTCTCTGTAGAGAGCTCTGGTGGGCCAATCGATTGGCTCACTGCAACTCAGAAAATAATCAAAATACAGGTTAACAAAATTGGTCTGGTAAAAACACAATGAAAGTGGCGTGGGACAGGAATAAGATAAAAACCCAAACATAGAGAACAACATCAAAAAAATAATATCTGGCAATCATTTACATCGAGAGAGCTTAGCCAACATACTCTTGAAGAGTTGGAGAGAAAGTGTCTGTTAACGCGACACTTAAAAGATTGGAATTCTTCCTCTAGGATGTTGCCAACAACATTGTCTGAAAAACTGTTCCAGGCTGCATGGATGAAGCTTCTGTCTTAGCAGCAAGTGCTGGCAGTCGACAATGAATGAGCATGAGCTGCCAATGGCCTGTAAGCATGGTATGGAGCAACGCTGCTAAATCTTGTGGAGAGTGGTTGGTACGCTGCTAAATCTTGTGGAGAGTGGTTGGTATACATTGGTATTTGATAAATCTATATTACATGGCTTTCTTGAGCAGATAGCACCCATATATTATATACATTGCTTTCTTCAGTAGATAGCACCCATACTATCGTCATCAGATATAACATCCATATCGCAATACTTTTTACCGTTACTTAACTTTATAGAAAATTAAAATGTTTTATTTACCAAAATGTATAATGTTACCTGAAACTGCGATGTGAAAAATGATTGTTTTTATATTGTTTATTTAGCAGTTGTGATTTGGCACTAGGGATCTGCCACATCAAGTATTTTGTATTGACGTTCAATTTGTTCTTTTAATTATTTTAAAGACAAGTTCACCTCTTTAAAAAATTGTCAGTCTTGACATTATATTTCACGCATTATTTGGTCTTAAAACAGCATTTAAGATTTTTGTATAGGATTTTCAACTGACAAAAACACACATAAAAAACACACCACAACAAACAAACTAATATAATGTGGCTAAGATTGCTACAAATATGCATAGGTGGCATACGCGAAACAAATTATTTACTAAATATCAAAACGATGTCGTATCTACCAATAATGTATAAACAATATAAATACACACATTTCAAATTTTAAAAAAAGTTGATAAATACAATGAGGTGTTAGATCAATTAAAATTAATTTTGAGTTTAGACCTATTAGACATACGTATACCCACCCGCTTTCATTTGCATTATTACTTTGATGGTAACAGATGATAATTAACAAACAAAGAATACGATTGTATTATTTCCATGGATTATTACTTGGATATGACATTAATAATATGTTAAATGCACAATCCTCGATATGCGTTGATATTGGTTGCGACCACTTGTTTTGAAATAAAGGCAATACAAGATAATTAAATAATTAACTTTAAATGTCACTCCGTCCCTTTTTCAAACTTAAAACAGTATTTCAACTGGCCTTGATCAGGCTTCTAAAATTATTCAGACAAATGACAGTCCGATCTCGTCCATAACTAGCTGGCGTACAATTCATCAGAGACTCCAGTCCCTCCGTGTCACACTTCGGCACACATAGTTGAATACCGTGCTATGACTAATGACTTTGGATTTACGAAGTAAATTCCTAAAACGGACTCGCGTCTATTTCCTCCAAAAATAGTCGTGATCAATGGGAATCGAACTCGAGGTGGCAACTCAATTCAATAATGACACAAAGACACGCGTTAATGGGTTCGCCATGAATTCAATAGAGAAGTGTTGTTATAATAGTACATATCGCACTCAATTCAGGTATTGGCACTTTATTTTGCTTAATTAAAGCTAATTAGCACGCGATTTTAATATGCCAACAGCGATATTCTTATCGAGGAGACAATACCCCACATGTCTATACCAATCGCATGCTCCAACACGATGGGTATCACGAAATGTCTTACGGGAAGCCCTTTTCTTGGGATTTACACTGTACCATTAGAACATCGAAATGTACCAGTATCGGTCGACATTTTGTTCCAGTTGGACGATATCTAGGGACCTAAAGAGTACACCTATCCCCCTACATTGTATCATATCGGAGAAGATATTTGCCCGTTCAGTGTATACTTATCTTAAATTGTTGATACTGATGATTGATTTTGTATTAACTGACATAAAAGTACTTGGTCAGGACCCTCTTGTGTAGGTGTATATAAATATGTATATATTTTTTAGTTTCAACATAATTATAAGTAATTTATGAGGGCTCATGAACACAAGGCCTTATCTCCATTTTGACCATTTTGGGAAAAAGACTATTGAAGTTTTTTAAACACATTGGGGAGATGGAGATGAGGCCTTGTGATACTGGCCATAACTTTGAAAGGGGTTGTGTTATGGAGATAAGGCTGTGTTACTGGAAAGAGAATTTCTTTCTGAAAATTTTGATACCAAAATCTCATTTTTGAAAAAAATGGAGATGAGGCCTTGTGTTTCTGAGCCCTCGATATATACAGTTGACATATGTCGCGCGCTATCTACGATTTTAGTTAGATGTATCTCTAAAAGTAATTCAAGCTGATCTAACTCACATTCTCTCGTCACTTTCACTGCTCATCTAAGTAACTTACACTTACACTCTTGTTAGGTGACATATCACAATACCATATTAACAAAGGACATCAAGTCATTAACCCCCATAACACTATGTAAAACTATGTAGGCGTTGTATTACCTTGATCATGTCTTTGATTAATAAACCAAAGTCTCCTGAGTGACGTCAAGCTACTTCCTCCGGAATAACACAAAGGATTTATCAATAAGAAATTAATAAGGATTCATTAAAAAGGATTCATAGAAATACTGATAATTAAGATGTGTGCCTTTGAGAGTAATTGGTTCACCAATAGTGACGCGATGGTACGCGACGGTAAAAAACTAGTGTGGTCTAATTTCATTAAATCTCATCCAAATCATCATTATGCTTAATATTACTCACCCCAGATAGGGAAATGTACTTTTGGTATCGTAACAACATCTTATAATTAATGAAAATGATACTAAACACGCAATGTGATTGTTAATACAAAACAATGTAGTAATTAATTGGCACACATATTATAAGCTCTTATATCTAACCATACAATACGAAAATACGAAAATACGAAAATACGAAAAAACACCCGAAAACATGTGTATATTTTTAAAGTAATTTTCTGTGTCAGTTCTCCAAAATCTCTCTTTGGCTTTGACCGCGTCATAACAAAAGTAAAACAGATATCAATTATCATTTACTACATATTTGTAGCTATAATTCGGAGCTATAATCATGACAAATGTCGTGAGGTTGACATTAATATTAGCGATGTTATGAGGGAGGAGGTAAAACTTGATGAATGACCCTCGTATATCGTGCGTCACCATCTGCTCGTCACCATGGTCATACATGCGTGCTTAAGAAGTGCTTACGTATGGTATGATTAAGTAGGAATACAATAGGACTACACCCAGAGGGAGTTGATAGGTAGTTCTTCGGTTTCCATCACACGTAGTTAATGTCAGAGAGACGCTGCAATTTGGCACGAATGAACGCTTTTTTACTTTGTACGAGGACGGATTACCGGAATATTTTCAAATTTTTCGTAAGCCGAGCAATCTCCCAACGCTATGGATACAGAAAGAGCACTAGCTTTAGCAGCAGCAGAAATAACAATGGCTCAAACAAATTACCCTTCTCTAAACACTGTGTGGACACGTGGGAACTTTGGTGGCCGTCATCCAGCCGTAACTAACAGAAACGTCAATGAGACATCGTCACCATTCGTTACCATGTCTGTTGCATCGCCATGCCCTCCACAAACCATGCCTGTTGCATCGCCATGCCCTCCACAAGAACAAGTACAACTGTCGCCTATGGAGGGTCAGAAAGCACATTTTTTTGAATGGGAACATCACCCACTGCCTAATATTCCTACAACATCGTATAAACCACCTACTACACACAGACCAAGACGTCCTTCTTTAAGGCAGAACAACATGGACAATAACGAACAGGATAACAGACATAGACATCACCCACTGCCTAATATTTCTACAACATCGTATAAACCACCTACTACACACAGACCAAGACGTCCTTCTTTAAGGCAGAACAACATGGACAATAACGAACAGGATAACAGACATAGGCGTCGATTAGTACCGCTAAAGAGAAGAATGAGTCGGGAGAATGTCTCTTGTTTTGGTCAAGGTATGCGGTGCAACCGTCGTAGAAGTTCAGTTATACAATACTTCCCAGTGAATGAACCAGATTCTAGACTTCCTCCGATCGGACAAACAAGGCGACGATCCAGAAGACTGTCATTAAAGAACATTTCGGCTGGCATGTTACAAGCAAACGAAGCTAGCCTGTCAATTGTTATTCACATGTCAATGTGAAAGACAGGGAACGCCATCGGAAGATTTTCAAATGTTGAGATTGGGTGATCATAGATCACGGACCTTAGTCGAGGACGTTGACCACGAGTCTGGATGTTGTAAAAAGAACATTGTTTGATAAGATTTGTACAATATTGGATTTTTTCATGAAATTTCGACCCTGTAGTAGTGAAAAAAATACTTATCAACCCCAGATGACCTTGGATCTTTCCTAGAACATGATCCCGAGGTCATGATTGACTTTCATTTCTTGTCTCATGTCTCATCAAATTGAAACAAATCGGAGAATGAAACCAATCGGAGAATGAAACCGGTCGGAGAATAGATCGTAACTTTTACACCTGATGATATAATATCAAAGTATAATAATGTAACTATTTCATTTGGATTGTCGGGGGGACCACTTATATATCAAAATTGTAATCATCCGTGTGAATGCACTCCCAAAACTAACTACCCTTAACGCGGATTCTCAAAGAAGGAAATATTCTCGCTTTAACAGCTCGACAAATAATACTAATGTGTCCTCAAGAACGTATTAAGTTATCAAGAAATTGTGTGATTTATTATACCTGACTGCCGCCCCCCCCCCCCCCCCTCCCCCAATACAACAAAATATATCGAAATGCAATGATAGCCAAAATTATTCGAGTGGACTGAGATTTGAGAAACAATATTGAGAAAATTAAACAACCCCGTCTTTTGTTATTAAATTAATTGGAAAACAATTAGTCAAATTTATCAGACGAAATTTGCTCTCCACAAAATACGAGGGTCATTCAATAAGTTCTACCTCCTCCCTCATAACATTGCTAATATGAATGTCAGTCTCATGACATTTGTCATGATTATAGCTCTGAATCATAGCTACACATTTATAGTAAACGAATAGAGTATTGATATCTGTTTTACTTTTGAAATGCGGCGGTCAAATCCGGATAGAGATTTTGGACAACGGAAACGGAAAATTACCTTAGAAATAAATGCATGTTTTTCGAGAGTTTTTTCGTATTATATGGTTAGATATAATAGCATGATTTTAATACTGAAAATGGAAATCATTAAATGATATCTGATAAAATTATAGTATTATCATGTATGAATCAGATTGTAAGCAATATTAACTTTTGTAGGCTTGCACATAGTGTAATATCAACTCAAATGTATTGCTATGCCTTTGGCATACTGGAATACAGATAATCAGTTTAATTTTTAGTACAACTCAAGCGAGTGATGCCTCGTATGTTAAATCTTTAACATAATAGTCTGTATGAGTTTTCATTATGTGCAATCTTCAGAATAATCAATCAGGTAGTCAATGATAGAAAATCATCTCTTTGGTAGACTTGTAATCCCTCTGTTTAGTCGGGTATATTGACAATCGCTTTAAGCCTTCCATCAAAGCTGGTTGCTATATGACATAATTCTCGTGTGCAACCAACCGGCTGTATTACAACGCCCATTGAGTAATTTAAACGCATGAGCGTGGATGTAATTTGCAACACAATGGAAACTCACCCATGCAGTTAGCAAGAAGTACCGCTCGTACACGCCCCAAATGTATATACAACCAGGATATCCTCTCGTAGTAATTTATAACAATAGGTTTACCAGACCGAATTAATAGCGCTCCTATGCGGGCAGTTTATGTCATGAATCCCAACTAAAACTTACATAAGTGTTATTCATAGTCACATCAATTGTACTACTTGCAGAAGGCCTTTCATTACAATGTAATGTTAATAAGAACCAGTAGACACTGGTGACAGAACTCACTGGCCAGGAGATGAAAGTGAAGCATGCTGGTCGTCAGGCCTACTGCTCAAGAAATCTTCTTTGTGGGTATTTGCAGGATGTAACCTGACGAAATGGCTGACTATTGTTATTCCGAAACCTTTCCTAATTTTCAAAGTCTATCTCAACGATTTCTGAACCAATACTAGGCATGTTTGTACTTATTTCAATGCAATTCACATGGTGATTCCAAATGTGGTTATGAAATTTAACAATTTTGACATTTTGAAACATTTTGTAAAATGTTTGAATGTCGTCTGCAGTCGCCTGCCGCATGGAAAGTGTTGTTAAATTCTTTATTGAGAAATTATAAAGTTAGGGGATTTTTCGGTTCTCAATTTGACATAATACATTTCATGATTTTGTCATTAAGGTGATCATTAAACACGTTCTTCACCAAATCGTACAGTATTACGTTAAACTGATCGGAATGTATGTTATTCAGATTGTGCTATATAAAGAAAAGAACCTGCATATTCTAAGGAAGCCATATGTTTCAATTTGTTCGTTATCGTCCGGAATGTCCGGTTTGATGACGCATGGAAGAGCCCTTAGTTCAAAAATACGGGGAAATGCGTTATTTCATTATAATGATAATTATAAATCACCCACGCAGCTAATTATCTAAACTAATGGGTATAGCAAATATCAATTCTTTAATAAAGGTCATTATAAGATCATATGGGTTTAAGGATAACCCGTATCTGACACAGACAAAATCCATAATAATACTTGAACAGAAACTAAGCCAAACGTAGGCCTTTTTTGCATTTGTTTGCATGTATATGGTCATGTGTTATATAAGCTCGCCTCCTTTGTCCTTATGTGTTACACACAGATTTTGGCTTTCGCGACATGATTTTAACTTTACACATTTATATTTGCTTGTATACCCCCCCCCCCCCCCCCCCACCCCCCACCGAGGTAGTAAAAATACATATTTTCTGAAGGAAAATTGCATGAGGAAACCGAATATGCCATTGAAATTAAAGTACAACCAAGGACTATCTAGAATGATATGATGCACAATGTTCGGAAAAATATCAGATATATTTACTTTACATATTTGAATTTCTCATGAAATTACCCATCAGATGATATACCGTACCGTATAATTGTCAAAGGTTACTACGTCGGTAAGGTAATTGTACCGGCTAGTGAATATCTCCACTTTTAATTTTATATATATTTTTAGAATTTTCAGAAATATTTGTTAAGGATGTACCCGTCCCTGGTCTAAAATGCATTTCTGAATTCCTGTAGTTACAAGCTTTCCAAAAAGTATACTTTTGCTTTCATAGGTTGAAAACTTTTTCTGTTATAGTTATTTTTATAAATCCGGTTTAGCGAATAGGATGAAAGCTGATGAGCATGGTCTTATCCATACTTAGGGAGCAGTTCCATTTGTACGCGATAAAAATTGCGCGAATGTTCCGGGCCCCGATGAGATTTTTATCAGGCCCCGATGAGATTTTTATCGCGTACAGTTGCGCGAAGCAAAGGATTATTTATCGAGTAGCGTATTACCGCTTGTTTAAATATAACGAAAGATAAGTGGTCGGTATGTAAATAGAGCTTCGGGCTATTTATTCTAATTGTAAGGTACAAATTCAGCATTTCATGTTTTTAGAGATAATGTTATTGATTATTGATGTTTAACGTAAATTGTATTGTCCTCGTGTATTTGCTAAACAATGTCCCACTCTATTTGCTAAACATACCCTAGGGATTAGCAGAGGCCTCGTATCGGGCCCCGATGGCTATTTTATCGGGGCCTGATGACTATTTTATCGCGAATCAACTTGAAAAACATCGGGTCCAAAACATATCAGGCCCCGATACAGTCGCGATAAATTTATCACGTATAAATGGAACTGCTCCCTTAATTAGTTGTTACAAATAGTTGACAAGTCTGTTGAACTGCATACTTGACAACTACTAAATATCCTTTAAAATGGGACCAGAATGGTGTTTGTTACATTAGTGGATGACTAGAACAAAGCAATAAGATGGAATGGTGAACAGACAAAGAAATTTGAGATTGAAAAAGGAGCAAGACAAGGATGCATAATATCACCACATCTTTTTGTCACCTACACCGAGAAGGGCACGCGAGAGGCCGAGGTCTCAGAATATGGAATTAAAGTAGGGGGAACACATATTTCAAACTTGCTGACGACACCGCACTTATTGCCAATTCAGAGGAGGAAATTGTACACCTAACCAACAGTGTGAATGATGTAGGAAAGGAGCTGAACTTGAGGCTAAATGTCAAGAAGACCAAGTTACTTGTCGCTGGAGGTGATCCTGAAGAACATCATACCATCATGACCGACGGTGAGAGAGTTGAACAGTAGATCACTTCAAGTATCTTGGATCTACAAAGAGAGCTGATGCCAACTGCTCAAATGACATAAAATCAAGGATGGCCATTGCCAAGAAAAGAATGATAGACCTGCAGTTGATCTGGAATGACAAAAACCTTTTCAATCGTCTCAAAATGAAATTGGTCAAGACCCTTGTATGGAGTGCACTCATTTATGGCGCTGAAAGCTGGACACTGTGCAAAGCAGATGAGAACAGAATAATGGCAGCTGAAATGTGGCTATGGAGGAGAATGCTTAACATCAACTGGAAGCAGAAAAGAACAAATGTTAGCATTTTTGCAAGAGCTAGAAACAGATAGACAACTGTTGGGAAAGGTTGTACGCCTTAAACTAGGATACTTCGGCCATACGCTCAGGGGAAGTGGAAGCCCCCTATCTCTCAACCTCATTGAGGGAAAAGTAGAAGGAAAGAGAAAACGTGGCAGACAGAAGAAAAACTGGTTTGATAACATCGGGGAATGGACTGGTCTCAACTACGTTCGAGCCAAACGTGCAGCACAAGATAGAACAAAGTGGAAAAAGAACACTAAGAAGAGTGCAAATATGGTCGCCAATCATCAGTAGTGATGGAGGCATCAAGGTAGAACAAAGCATGGGATTATGCCCATTGACTTTATACAGGCGGCAACCCTTCCGGCGGCACCCCTTCCGGCACCATCCCTGGTTCCAAAACTTCAAACAGCTGTATCTCCTCTTTGGTATTATATATACCAATGCCATTTTGCAGGCAGATAGCTTGTCATTAGGGGTTTAAAATGATACCAAATTTGTTGACATAGCTTTTGTGATTTTCAAAATATTAAAGGAATATGACAGCATAAAACTAAAAAGTGTAACAAAACCACCCTATTGGGAGGCGAGTTCATAACGCGTGACCATAGTATGCATAACGGACCATTAAGGGGCCCCTGTTGTATTCTGGGCCACTGGGTTCCCATGTTTAGATTTGAAACTTGTATATATTACAATTTCTTTAATTATGTTGACTGGAAAATGTGCCTTTATTCCGAGTAATACATCTCAATAATGTGCAATAGGGCCAGATACCACCAAAGAAATTACTTGAGCGCAGTAAGACTTGAAAATGACGGCCAATGGGCGCATGTTACGTTGGCTTTATGGCCCCCCTTTGGTAGCCAGAGAATGAAGAGAAGATGGCCCCTTGGTTCTGCGGCGCGGTCGTCAAATCATAGGCGCGAAGAGATTAATAGGTATTATAGTAACGGACAAGTAAGATGTCATAAATATCATATTTTACCCGCCTTGCGAGCATTTTGTCCTCCAAAATAGTACATTATAGAATATTTCAAGCACTTTGAAGGTGAAATGCTAAATATTTCATAACTTTTGTCGACAACTTGTCCATTTTCAGCCATTCTTAGTCTTACTCAATAATCCCGGTAAAACACATTACATACCAAAATAGTTGTGTTTTGACAAAATAGGCCTGTGACTATACAGTGCCTTTACTGCAACATTTTATGTGTTCCAGTCTCGCTCGATACTGGAACGTTTTTATCTCAGTATTGCACGATATTGAAAGCCTGTAAATGTTCCAGTATCGGTCAATACTTGGGCGTTCTGTTCTAGTATTGCTCGACATTGAACACATTATTAAGCATGAGAGCGTGTTGGCGCAGCGGTAGATACCCTCGCTTTGCACCAATGAATCCCGGGTTCGAAATCTGTGCTCGGTCGGGCTTTATGTGCATTTGGTTTATCACGATCCATACACGCTCTAGCAGGTTTTCTCCGGGATCTCCGGTTTCCTCCTCCTTTCAAAATCTGTGATTAGTTGTTTCGGTTATCAAAATCTTCCTTGACCCAATGGTATTTGGGGAGCTGCATTCAAAAATGGTGGATGTTACAATCTAAGTGCGGATAGGTTTGCGCTAGAAATTGGCAGCACCCTAGTTGATGCGACCTGATGCTGATGATTCACCAGCAGCGAAATTACAGCGCTTTGATCACTTTGGAAAGGCGCTATATAAATACTAATTATTATTATTATTATTATTGTTATTATTATTATTATTATTATCTTGCTAACAGGTACCTTAGGGCGAAACAGGTTTTTGTTATTCACTCATTATTACGTTAGGGCGAAAATAGTATTTCGCCCTAACGTAGTTTCTTTCATAAAGTAATAATGCGCTTTATTCCGTTATAAATAACAAAGGAAATTACTATTCATGAGCTAATTAATTATGCAAATTTATTCAAATATTCAATAAATTTGCATATTTGTACGACGGACTGTCTCTAACAAGTGACTAAAGACAGCCCGTCGAATTATGCAAATTTTGTTAATATTTGAATAAATTTGCATAATTAATTAATTTATGTAAATGAATGTTATTGTTAGTTAATCTCATGTATCATTTCTCCTTAATGTTATCATTAGTGATAATATTATTATTATTATTATTATTATTATTATTATTATTATTATTATTATTATTATTATTATTATATCAGAATTGTTACATTTCATAACCATAATTGGAATCACCTATATGAAATGCAATGAAATAAGTACAAACATGTACAAACATTAATTCAGTAATCCTTAGGATAGACCTTGAAAGTTGGGAGAGAATTCTGAAAATCTGTTTTGTATATGGTAAACTAATAGCCGTGTGGAAAGTGTTTCAACAAGCGATCAAGAAGTGATTTCTAAATTTGATACATGATTTAGTTGAGGCTTATAGTCTATCCATCTGAGACCGATCTTCCAACCACGTGACTCAGCCGTTCCATTAACTGGGAGAGGAGGCTATTTTCTGACAAAAATATAGATGGAATCAGTAGAGTGAAAAACGGCCATAATAAAAAATGATTATGTTACCCCCTACTTTTATCATCATAACCCAAGTTGTGCCATGAGAGTCAGTTTAATTGACGTTGCAAAGACAAGTAGTTTTCCCTTCCAATTTCTCCATTTCAAAAAATGCTTTCAATTTGGCAAGCACTGGCTGCATCTCATCGTTAATGGTCTTATTTGGTGCCATTTTTAAGCTCTACTGTATTACAGGCCTCTATAAACAGGTACATGTAGAGTGATAGACCCCGATGAAGACAACCTTTTATTTTACAAGTCAGAAATGTATTTAGTTTGTCAACGTTCAAATTGTATAATATTTGTTTAAAAATAAAAATCGTACCATTCAATATCGATACCGTATCATTGTAAGCGTATTTGTTTCTGTCTATACTTAACTTAAATTGTTTCATATCGGAGAAGATATTTGCCCGTTCACTGTATAATTATCTTAAATTGTTGATACTGATGACTGATTTTGTATTAACTGACATAAAAGTACCTGGTCAGGACCCTCTTGTGTAGGTGCATATAAAAATGTATATTTTTTTAGTTTCAACATAATTATAAGTAATTTATCGAGGGCTCATAAACACAAGGCCTTATCTTCATTTTGACCATTTTTGAGAGAAAAAGACTATTGAAGTTTTTTTAACACATTGGGGAGATGGAGATGAAAGGGGGGTGTTATGAAGATAAGGCTGTGTTTCTGGAAAGAGAATTTTTCTGAAAATGTTGATACCAAAATCTCTTTTTTGAAAAAATGGAGATGAGTCCTTGTGTTTCTGAGCCCTCGATATACAGTTGACATGATTATGTCGCTATCTACGAGCGGATTTTAGTTAGATGTATCTCTAAAAGAAATTCAAGCTGATCTAGCTCACATTCTCTCGTCACTTTCACTCCTCATCTAAGTAACTAACACTTACACTCTTGTTAGGTGACATATCACAATACAATATTAACAAAGGACATCAAGTCATTAACCCCCATAACACTATGTAAAACTAGGCGTTGTATTACCTTGATCATGTCTTTGATTAATAAACCAAAGACTTCAGAGTGACGTCAAGCTACATCTTCCGGGATAGCACCAAGGATTTATCAATAAGAAATTAATAAGGATTCATTAAAAAGGATTCATAGAAATACTAATAATTAAGATGTGTGTCTTTGAGAGTAATTGGTTCACCAATAGTGACGCGATGGTACGCGATGGTACAAAACTAGTGTGGTATATTTTCATTAAATCTCATCCAACTCATCATATGCTTAATACTTAATGCTAGGGAAATGTACTTTTGGTATCGTAATAACATCTTATAATTAATGAAAATGATACTAAACACGCAATGTGATTGTTAATACAAAACAATGTAGTAATTAATTGGCACACATTCATATATTTGGGACCTTGCCCATTTACAAATAGAGGAAAGAGCGAGGAAAGAGTGAGGAAAGAGTGCTCCTTTTTAACCCCAAGCTTTCCTCTGTCATAAAATGTAAAAATCAATATACGAGGGGGTATCAACAAGTTTTTGAAATCATCCAGAACTGAAAGAGCTATATCGATGAAATTTTGTCAGTGTAATCACTGGTCCTTAAAAACATTATGGTGCAAAAATGGTCTCATAAGTGTATTTGTATTTTTTAAACAGGTACATGTAGCGCTAGATGCCAAAGCCATGTAAATCAATGACGTCTTCCAACGGTGCTGTGTACATGGTAAATGACAATGGTACAATAACCGATCCTTGTGGGACGCCTTTTAAAGAGGAGTATGAGGCTTAAAAATGTTGACATTTGTCACTCGTAGGTCACAATTTATCTCTGTAAATGACAAAATTTCTAAGCCTTCTAAGCCTCATACTCCTCTTAAAGACTTCCCCCAAGCATCAGTTATTGGACCATTATTATTTACCATGTAACCATGTAGGCCTATACAGCACCCATGGAAGACGTCATTGATTTGCTTGGCAAGAAACATTAGACATTTCCGGGGACATTTCTTTGTAAGATCAGCTCTTAACCCTTATCTACAAGCATCGTACCATATGGCACGATTTGGCATAAAATGATTAAAACATAAATTTAGATATATTTTACATAATTGCCATAACGCAAAATGTATTCATACGCATACATAATAGACAAAACAATCTGTATTTTACTGAGAGGATGAGAGCAAATCGCGTCAATAAATCGATCTACAAAAATACAAGATCAGCATTGTGAAATGATTATAAACCCATCTCAAAACATAATGCAATAATTAAAAACGTAATCAATTTTTATAGCATCCTCTGAGTTGTGGTGCTGGATAAAAAACGTTATTTTTTCATGTAAAGAAAACAAGATCAATGACTTTGTCAAGAGTCAAGTTATAGATCAAAAAAGTAATAAAATGATCCTTGACGGTAACTTGGGGGGGAGCATAATCTAGAAAAGGAAGTTTGATGTATGGCATCTTTTTCAGACATGTTCATTATTTTTCTTAGACCAACTATATCGTGCGTCACCATCTCAGCGTTACCATGGTCATACGTGCGTGCTTAAGAATAGTTGTTAATTAATATGCATGGTACCATAATGACGTAATTGTGTGCGATTTGCGTATGCGATACGTATGGTATGATTTAGTAGGAATACGATAGGACTACACCCAAAGGAAGTTGATAAGTAGTTCTTCGGTTTCCATCACACGTAGTTAATGTCAGAGAGACGCTGTAATTTGGCACAATTGAACGCTTTCTTGCCGATTACCGGAATATTTTTAAATTTTTCCTAAGCCGAGCAATCTCCCAGCGCTATGGATAGAGAAAAAGCACTAGCTTTAGCAGCAGCAGAAATAACAATGGCTCAAACAAATTACCCTTCTCTAAACACTGTGTGGACACGTGGAAACTTTGGTGGCAGTCATCGAGCAGTAACTAATAGTAACGTCAGTGAGACATCGTCACCATTCGTTACCATGTCTGTTGCATCGCCATGCCTTCCACAAACCATGCCTGTTGCATCGCAATGCCCTCAACAAGAACAAGTACAGTCGCCTACGGAGGGTCAGAAAGCACATTTTCCTAAATGGGAACATCACCCACTGCCTAATATTCCTACAACATCGTATAAACCACCTACTACACACAGACCAAGACGTCCTTCTTTGAGGCAGAACAACGTGGACAATAACGAACAGGATAGCAGACATAGGCGTCGATTAGTACCGCTAAAGAGAAGAGTGAGTCTGGAGAATATCACTTGTTTTGGTCAAGGTATGCGGTGCAACCGTCGTAGAAGTTCAGTTATACAATACTTCCCAGTGAATGAACCAGATTCTAGACTTCCTCCAAGCGGACGAACAAGACGACGCTCCAGAAGACTGTCATTAAAGAACATTTCGGCTGGCATGTTACAAGCAAACGAAGCTAGCCTGTCAATTGTTATTCAAATGTCATTGGGGAAGACAGGGAACGCCATCGGAAGAATTTCAAATGTCATGAATGTTGAGATAGGGTGATCATAGATCACGGACCTTAGTCGAGGACGTTGACCATGAGTCTGGATGTTGTAAAAAGAACATTGTCTGATAAGATTTGTACAATATTTGATTTTTTCATGAAATTTCGACCCTGTAATAGTGAAAAAATACTTTTCAACCCCAGGTGACCTAGGATATTGCCTAGTACATGATCCCGAGGTCATGATTGACTTTCATTTCTTATCTCATGAAAGGGCACATGAAACAAGTCCGGTCAAAATCGGAGAATATCGTAACTTTTACACCTGTAATAATTATCAAAGTATAATAATGTAACTATTTCATTTGGATTGTCGGAAGGACCACTCATATATCAAAGTTGTTATCTTCCGTGTGAATGCACGTGTGAATCCATGTGGCATGTTACAAGCAAACGAAGCTAGCCTGTCAATTGTTATTCAAATGTCATTGTGAAAGACAGAGAACGCCATCGGAAGATTTCAAATGTTGAGATTGGGTGATCATAGATCACGGACCTTAGTCGTGGACGTTGACCATGAGTCTGGATGTTGTAAAAAGAACATTGTCTGATAAGATTTGTACAATATTGGATTTTTTTCATGAAATTTCGACCCTGTAGTAGTGAAAAAATACTTAGAAACCAGTCGGAGAATATCGTCACTTTTACACCTGATGATATAATATCAAAGTATAATAATGTAACTATTTCATTTGGATTGTCGGGGGAACCACTCATATATCAAAGTTGTAATCATCCGTGTGAATGCACTCCCAAAACTATCTACCCTTAACGCGGATTCTCAAAGAAGGAAATATTCTCTCTTTAACAGCTCGACAAATAATACTCATATGTCCTCAAGAACGTATTCAGTAATCAAGTAATTGTGTGATTTATTATACCTGACTGCCCCCCCCCCCCCCCCCCCCCCCCCATACAACAAAAATATATCGAAAATTATTCGAGTGGACTGAGATTTGAGAAACAATATTGAGAAAATTGAACAACCGTCTTTTGTTATTAAATTAATTGGAAAACAATTAGTCAAATTTATAATACGAAATTTGCTCTCCACAAAATACGAGGGTCATTCAATAAGTTCTACCTCCTCCCTCATAACATTGCTTATATGAATGTCAGTCTCATGACATCATGTCATAATTATAGCTCTGAATCATAGCTACACATTTATATTTAATGATGATCGATATCTGTTTTACTTTTCATATGATGCGGTCAAATCCGGAGAGAGATTTTGGACAACGGAAACGGAAAATTACCTTAGAACAAAATGCATGTTTTTCGAGAGTTTTTTCGTATTATATGGATAGATATAATAGCATGATTTTAATACTGAAAATGGAAATCATTAAATGATATCTGATAAAATTATAGTATTATCATGTATGAATCAGATTGTAAGCAATATTAACTTTTGTAGGCTTGCACATAGTGTAATATCAACTCAAATGTATTGCTATGCCTTTGGCATACTGGAATACTGATAATCAGTTTAATTTTTAGTACAACTCAAGCCATAGTGATGCCTCGTATGTTAAATCTTTAACATAATAGTCTGTATGAGTTTTCATTATGTGCAATCTTCAGAATAATCAATCAGGTAGTCAATGATAGAAAATCATCTCTTTGGTAGACTTGTAATCCCTCTACTTAGTCGGGTATATTGACAATCGCTTTAAGCCTTCCATCAAAGCTGGTTGCTATATGACATAATTCTCGTGTGCAACCAACCGGCTGTATAACAACGCCCATTGAGTAGTTTAAACGCATGAGCGTGGATGTAATTTGCAACACAATGGAAACTCACCCATGCAGTTAGCAAGAAGTACCGCTCGTACACGCCCCAAATTTATATACAACCAGGATATCCTCTCGTAGTAATTGATAACAATAGGTTTACCAGACCGAATTAATAGCGCTCCTAAGCGGGCAGTTTATGTCATGAATCCCAAGTAAAACTTACATAAGTGTTATTCAAAAACACATCAATTGTACTACATGTACTTGCAGAAGGACTTTAATATAGAAAAACCTCATGTGACAACATTACAAGCCTTTCAATACAATGTAATGTCAATCAGATCCAGTAGACACTGGTGACAGTAATCACTGGTCAGGAAATGAAAGTGAAGCATGCTGGTCGTCAGAAGAAATCTTCTTTGGGTATTTGCAGGATGTAACCTGACGAAATGGCTGACTATTGTTATTATTCTAACACTTTCCACGCGGTTATTAGTTTACCATACAAAACAGATTGTTACGAAACCTTTCCCAATTTTCAAAGTCTATCTCAACGATTTCTGAACCAATACTAGGCATGTTTGTACTTATTTCAATGCAATTCACATGGTGATTCCAAATGTGTTCATGAAATTTAACCATTTTGACATTTTGAAACATTTTGTAACATTTTTGAATGTCGTCTGCAGCCGCCTGCCGCATGGAAAGTGTTGTTAAATCCTTTATTGAGAAATTATAAAGTTAGGGGATTTTTCGGTTCTCAATTTGACATAATACATTTAATGATTTTGTCATTAAGGGGATCATTAAACACGTTCTTCACCAAAACGTACAATATTACGTTAAACTGATCGGAATGTATGTAATTAGGATTGTGCTTTATAAAGAAAAGAACCTGCATATTCTAAGGAAGCCATATGTTTCAATTTGTTCGTTATCGTCCGGAATGTCCGGTTTGATGACGCATGGAAGAGCCCTTAGTTCAAAAATACGGGGAAATGCGTTATTTCATTATAATGATAATTATAAATCACCCACGCAGCTAATTATCTAAACTAATGGGTATAGCAAATATCAATTATTTAATAAAGGTCATTATAAGATCATATGGGTTTAAGGATAACCCGTATCTGAAATTAATATAGGCTATGTTGCATACGATATTCATACCCGACACGCACCCGACATACAGACCGACATACAGACAGCGTGGCCGCACCTACCAGAGATAAGCAGGGGGTGGGGGAAAGTTGCCCCCCCCCCCCCCCCCCTCCCCCACCCCGACCGGATCGCTAGGTCAACGTATATAAAAGAAAATGACACAGACAAAATCCATAATAATACTTGAACAGAAACTGAGCCAAACGTAGGCCTTTTTTGCATTTGTTTGCATGTATATGGTCATGTGTATAAACTCGCCTCCTTTGTCCTTATGTGTTACACACGGATTTTGGCTTTCGCGACATGATTTTAACTTTACACATTTATATTTGCCCCCCCCCCCCCCCCCCCCCCCCCCCCCCCCCCCCCCTCCGAGGTAGTAAAAATATATCTTTTCTGAAGGAAAAATGCATGAGGAAACCGAATATGCCATTGAAATTAAAGTACAACCAAGGACTAGCTAGAATGATATGATGCACAATGTTCGGAAAAATATCAGATATATTTACTTTACATATTTGAATTTCTCATGAAATTACCCATCAGATGATATACCGTACCGTATAATTGTCAAAGGTTACTACGCCGGTAAGGTAATTGTACCGGCTAGTGAATATCTCCACTTTTAATTTTATATATATTTTTAGAATTTTCAGAAATATTTGTTAAGGATGTACCTGTCCCTGGTCTAAAATGCATTTCTGAATTCCTGTAGTTACAAGCTTTCCAAAAAGTATACTTTTGCTTTCATAGGTTGAAAACTTTTTTCTGTTATAGTTATTTTTATAAATCCGGTGTAGCGAATAGGAAGAAAGCTGATGAGCATGGTCTTATCCATACTTAATTAGTTGTTACAAATAGTTGACAAGTCTGTTGAACTGCATACTTGAAAACTACTAAATATCCTTTAAAATGGGACCAGAATGGTGTTTGTAACATTAGTGGATGACTAGAACAAAGCAATAAGATGGAATGGTGAACAGACAAAGGAATTTGAGATTGAAAAAGGAGCAAGACAAGGATGCATAATATCACCACATCTTTTTGTCACCTACACCGAGAAGGGCACGCGAGAGGCAGAGGTCTCAGAATATGGAATTAAAGTAGGGGGAACACATATTTCAAACTTGCTGACGACACCGCACTTATTGCCAATTCAGATGAGGAAATTGTACACCTAACCAACAGTGTGAATGATGTAGGAAAGGAGCTGAACTTGAGGCTAAATGTCAAGAAGACCAAGTTACTTGTCGCTGGAGGTGATCCTGAAGAACATCATACCATCATGATCGACGGTGAGAGAGTTGAACAGTAGATCACTTCAAGTATCTTGGATCTACAAAGAGAGCTGATGCCAACTGCTCAAATGACATCAAATCAAGGATGGCCTTGCCAAGAAAAGAATGATAGACCTGCAGTTGATCTGGAATGACAAAAACCTTTTCAATCGTCTCAAAATGAAATTGGTCAAGACCCTTGTATGGAGTGCACTCATTTATGGCGCTGAAAGCTGGACACTGTGCAAAGCAGATGAGAACAGAATAATGGCAGCTGAAATGTGGCTATGGAGGAGAATGCTTAACATCAACTGGAAGCAGAAAAGAACATTGTCAAATGTTAGCATTTTTGCAAGAGCTAGAAACAGACAGACAACTGTTGGGACAGGTTGTAAGCCTTAAACTAGGATACTTCGGCCATACGCTCAGGGGAAGTGGAAGCCCCCTATCTCTCAACCTCATTGAGGGAAAAGTAGAAGGAAAGAGAAAACGTGGCTGACAGAAGAAAAACTGGTTTGATAACATCGGGGAATGGACTGGTCTCAACTACGTTCAAGCCAAACGTGCAGCACAAGATAGAACAAAGTGGAAAAAGAACACTAAGAAGAGTGCAAATATGGTCGCCAATCATCAGTAGTGATGGAGGCATCAAGGTAGAACAAAGCATGGGATTATGCCCATTGACTTTATACAGGCGGCACCCCTTCCGGCGGCACCCCTTCCGGCACCACCCTGGTTCCCAAACTTCAAACAGCTGTATCTCCTCTTTGGTATTATATATACCAATGCCATTTTGCAGGCAGATAGCTTGTCATTAGGGGTTTAAAATGATACCAAATTTGTTGACATAGCTTTGTGGTTTTCAAAATATTAAAGGAATATGACAACATAAAACTAAAAAGTGTAACAACACCACCCTATTGGGAGGCGAGTTCATAACGCGTGACCATAGTATGCATAACGGACCATTAAGGGGCCCCTGTTGTATTCTGGGCCACTGGGTTCCCATGTTTAGATTTGAAACTTGTATATATTACAATTTCTTAAATAATGTTGACTGGAAAATGTGCCTTTATTCCGAGTAATACATCTAAAAAATGTGCAATAGGGCCAGATACCACCAAAGAAATTACTTGAGCGCAGTGAGACTTGAAAATGACGGCCAATGGGCGCATGTTACGTTGGCTTTATGGCCCCCTTTGGTACCCCGAGAATGAAGAGAAGATGGCCCCTTGGTTCTGCGGCGCGGTCGTCAAATCATAGGCGCGAAGAGATTAATAGGTATTATAGTAACGGACAAGTAAGATGTCATAAATATCATATTTTACCCGACTTGCGAGCATTTTGTCCTCCAAAATAGTACATTATAGAATATTTCAAGCACTTTGAAGGTGAAATGCTAAATATTTCATAACTTTTGTCGACAACTTGTCCATTTTCAGCCATTCTTAGTCTTACTCAATAATCCCGGTAAAACACATTACATACCAAAATAGTTGTGTTTTGACAAAATATGCCTGTGACTATACAGTGCCTTTACTGCAACATTTTATGTGTTCCAGTATCGCTCGATACTGGAACGTTTTTATCTCAGTATTGCACGATATTGAAAGCCTGTAAATGTTCCAGTATCGGTCAATACTTGGGCGTTCTGTTCTAGTATTGCTCGACATTGAACACATTATTAAGCATGAGAGCGTGTTGGCGCAGCGGTAGATACCCTCGCTTTGCACCAATGAATCCCGGGTTCGAAATCTGTGCTCGGTCGGGCTTTATGTGCATTTTGTTTATCACGATCCATACACGCTCTAGCAGGTTTTCTCCGGGATCTCCGGTTTCCTCCTCCTTTCAAAATCTGTGATTAGTTGTTTCGGTTATCAAAATCTTCCTTGACCCAATGGTATTTGTGGAGCTGCATTGAAAAATGGTGGATGTTACAATCTAAGTGCGGATAGGTTTGCGCTAGAAATTGGCAGCACCCTAGTTGATGCGACCTGATGCTGATGATTCACCAGCAGCGAAATTACAGCGCTTTGATCACTTTGGAAAGGCGCTATATAAATACTAATTATTATTATTATTATTATTATTATTATTATTATTATTATTATTATTATTATTATTATTATTATTATGATTATGATTATGATTATTATTATTATTATTATTATTATTATTATTATTATTATTATTATTATTATTATTATTATTATTATTATTATTATTATTATTATTATTATTATTATTATTATTATTATTATTATTATTATTATTATTATTATTATTATTATTATTATTATTATTATTATTATTATTATTATTATTATTATTATTATTATTATTATTATTATTATTATTTATTATACATACATGTCAAGATTTAAATTGAGGACACCAATCGGTAGTAGTACAAAACCCCTCAAATCAGTCATTTGACGATTTATTTGAACGTTTTAGCACGACATAACCAAATATAAGGAGGAGGTAGCAACAACACTCTGGTTAGAAAGATTATGACTTACCTCAAGGCAGGTATCTGCAGACGACATTCCAAAATGTCACAAAATGTTTCAAAAATATCAGAATTGTTACATTTCATAACCATAATTGGAATAACCTATATGAAATGCAATGAAATAATTACAAACATGTACAAACATTGATTCAGTAATCCTTAGGATAGACCTTGAAAGTTGGGAGAGAATTCTGAAAATCTGTTTTGTATAATATGGTAAACTAATAGCCGTGTGGAAAGTGTTTCAACAAGCGATCAAGAAGTGATTTCTAAATTTGATACATGATTTATACACCTATCAGTTGTAAGACGCACCCTATGACCCCCGGGAGAGGTGCGTCGTGGGTGCGTCGTTTACCAAAAAATGTTGACGGAGGGTACGTCAGTGGCAGCCTTTGGTCCGTCAAAAAAATGACGGAGGGTGCGTCAAGGTCCGTCACTTTACATGGGTGCGTCACAGTGTACATCTGTTTACGAACAACAAAATACGACCTTTAAATATACGCTATAGGGCTACTATACCACATAACTCCTTAATACCGCCAACTAGGCTCCACTTTAATACCGCAAACATCACTCCGATATTTTATACCGCATGTTCTAAAATGCCTGAAATCACTCGATCATCAATACCAGAGTTTGGCAAACGAAAAAAACAAGGAACCGCAGTAGACCGAGAACCTTTCATTTTAAGAGAAGTGTCACGTATATAAGCATCTTCATGGTATAAGATAGGGGATCAGCATTGCGCTCTTCCGCACAAGCGCAGAACAATCTAAGAACACAGAGGTGGTAGGACAGGCCCCCGGAATTGAATTTGGTCGGGGATGTGCGACAGGAGATTCAAATAAAAAACACATAGGCCTACCCATTTCTAAAAGGTGATTTTTTGAAAAAAAACGGTACCCATTTCTAAGGATTTTGCTTCATTTATAGACCCCCCGTTCGCAAATTATCTGGAAAATAGACCAACATTTCGCATTCGCGAAAATACACCCATTTATATGATTTTCTTTGTGGAAAACTAGACCCAATCTTCGCAATTCGTAAAAATATACCCATTTGTAAGGATTTTAAAATAGAACCATCTGTAGCAAGTGGGGCATTTTTTTTATTTTTAGAGATTTTCCATCACAAAATCATACCCCATTATGTTTTTTTTTTAGCAAAAAGCGACTAAGCGGCACTACATGTAGCGCCACTGCTTAGGCGAGTACCCTCCCACCGCCCCCCCCCCCCCCCCCCCGAAGAAAGGTCACACGTAATTTGTCAATCAAGCTCACGGACACAGACATCAAACAACAAAAAGTCGGGTATTAAAAGAGAGAAAAAAACTGGGAGATATTTGATTTGAACAAAACAAAACACTATTTTTAATAGAGCCCAGCCGCCCCCCCCCCCCCCCCCCCCCCCACCCCGTAAATTTTAATCCTGGATCCGCCACTGTTGTCCCCATTACCGAAATCACCGAAATGAAATGACAGTCTCCGATATGACTGGTTATGACCACTCCCTTGATCACAGGCCACAGCCCCCGGTACTCGGATTTGGTTTGGTCGGGGGGGTGCCGCTGGAGATTCAAAACCCCTACCCTTTCAGGGTGTTTTTGGAAAAAACGGTACCCATTTTTAGGGGTTTTGCTTCATTTTAGACCCAATTTTCGCAAATTATCGGGAAAATAGACCTAATTTTTGCAAATTTTCGCGAAAATAGACACAAAAATCGCGAAAATTGACCCACTTGTAAAAAGTGACCCCATCATTAGGGATTTCCAGCACAAAATCATACTCTATGTTTACGGATTTTGTGCCCAAAAAGCTACCCAGGGCCATTAGATAGAGCGGCACGCCCCCGTATACCATCTTAGGCGAGTAACCCCCCCCCCCCCCCCCGGGTCTTGGCCTGAGACTACTCTACCGGGGGAACCACTCGTAATCACCCGTGGCCGTGTTGTCCATGCAATTTTAGTCAAATTTAGGGGGCATCGCATGTGGATCATCAGGGGGGGGGGGCATATCTGACTATTTGTTTTAGTTTACAAAAGTTCACATCGAGTTTGTAATTTCATTTGGGGGGGGCATAACGGTGGGAGGGGGGAGCCCCGGGGGGACTTATCACAATAGCGGTACGTGTATGTTCCACCTTTTTAGATGCCTTTTCTCGAAGTATATGGGTGATTTTGATGATTAAATTAGAAATGTTTTTGGTATTTTTAAAGTGCTCCCTTCAATCCTTTGATGGTTTATACAGCGTGTATCAAAAAAAACGCAACACTTTTTGCCAAGATCAGTGCGATTACGGCAAATCATATATCGCCCTAAAACTTAGATATTCTGTTAGGACTACTTCTTGGCTATCAAATAGTCAAATTACAGCAATATCGATTATGAATTGGCTGAGATACTCAGGATATAAGTAAAGAAGTGCAAAACACGTTTTACATCGTTTATCCTGTATTCCTGATTTTCTTGTCAGGTCAATATTTTAGCAAGACACTTTAATAACCCATTGTACTTAAATAATGAGACACAAACTCATCATTCTGAGAAGAATATATCATGTTAAAGATAAAAATCTGGCTATAAGTGATATTTCAGTATCATATCATTTAAAAACTGAGCACATTTGCAATGAATTATAGTTGATAGTTAATGAGACAGCTATAAAATCCAAATTATAGAGTCTGTTGATGTAAATCCCCTCCTCTAGCTCTTTCTCTTTGAAATGTAACATATACATGTAAGTATGGTACAATATTTAAAATATGAATATACTGAAGTAGTCCAGTAAAGGTTGGAATTGTTTTGTATGAATCATTCGTTGTTAGTTTGTTATGGTGACATTATGGTGCAGCTCGACCCTCAAAATGCTTCCTTGTTTCAAGACGCATCGACGAGCACATTTCCTCATGAGAAGCACTACTCGACGTGTCATCCGTGTGCGCCTTATTCCCTAAACAGCGTTGGTGATGCAGTTCCTTAGATCTTGGAGATTAGTTGGGAGTGTCTGGAAGACTTGAGACTTAACATAACTTACCAAAGAAAAAGGCTGATGGTGTAAGGTCTAGAGAGCGAGCGGGCCACTCCGTAACATGTCCAAGAACAACAACTCTTTTTATAGGACGAACGATGTAAATCGTGTTTTGCTCTTGTCTACTTATATCTTTAATATCTCAGCAAATTTATGATCGTTATCGCTGTAATTTGACTATGTGATAGCCAAGTAGTAGTCCTAACAGAATATTTAAGTTTTAGGGCGATATGTGTTTTTCTGTAATCGTACAGCTCTCGGCAAAAAGTGTTGCGGTTTTTTTTATACACCCTGTAGAAGGTGTAATTTCCAATCCGAAGTTCAAATGTTTAAATACACTTTCGAGAACCCAATTTTGGTTATACACCGTTCGAGAACCCACTTTTCTACTTACCTTATTGCATAAGCGCAAGCCTACATGTATAACATAAAGGGATGAAGGATGCCCCGCCGACCACCCCACCCCCAGTCCCCCACCCCCAGTCCCCCACCTCCTGGTTACGCCACTGAACGGGTCGAAAGCAGAATGGGCAGAATGTTCTCGAAATTGTTTCATCCTCATCCTGACGTTTATGATAATCAGTTAAATATTTTATGAATTTTAGACCAGACCAGTCAGACATAACATTGTGCATATAAAAGTTCTCCTCTTGGTTCCGTCCATGGTCCATCCCGGTCCCGGTCCGGAGTCTATATAATTATTCGAGGGCCAGGGTTGACAACATCGAATAAGGGCAGATCCCCCGTGAATTAAAAGTAGTTTCATTTCCAACGATATCTGACGACGGGGTGCGTCGTCATGGTCCGTCAGAATCCACCAATGGTGCGTCCAAAAATTGACGGAGGGTGCGTATTTGGAAGGCAATGGTCCGTCGTTTTTTTGACACAGGGTGCGTCATGGTACATGAGAAGTCGACGCACCTCGGTAAAGTGACGCACCACTCCCGGGGGTCATAGGGTGCGTCTTACAACTGATAGGTGTATTAGTTGAGGCTTATAGTCTATCCATCTGAGACCGATCTTCCAACCACGTGACTCAGCCGTTCCATTGACTGGGAGAGGAGGCTATTTCTGACAAAAATATCGATGGAATCAGTAGAGTGAAAAACGGCCATAATAAAATATAATTATGTTACCCCCTACTTTTATCATCATAACCCAAGTTGTGCCATGAGAGTCAGTTTAATTGACGTTGCAAAGACAAGTAGTTTTCCCTTCCAATTTCTCCATTTCAAAAAATGCTTTCAATTTGGCAAGCACAGGCTGCATCTCATCGTTAATGGTCTTATTTGGTGCCATTTTTAAGCTCTACTGTATTACAGTCCTCTATAAACAGGTACATGTAGAGTGATAGACCCCGATGAAGACAACCTTTTATTTTACAAGTCAGAAAATTTATTTAGTTTGTCAACGTTCAAATTGTATAATATTTGTTTAAAAATAAAAATCGTACCATTCAATATCGATACCGTATCATTGTAAGCGTATTTGTTTCTGTCTATACTTAACTTAAATTGTTTCATATCGGAGAAGAAATTTGCCCGTTCACTGTATAATTATCTTAAATTGTTGATACTGATGACTGATTTTGTATTAACTGACATAAAAGTACCTGGTCAGGACCCTCTTGTGTAGGTGCATATAAAAATGTATATTTTTTTAGTTTCAACATAACTATAAGTAATTTATCGAGGGCTCATAAACACAAGGCCTTATCTTCATTTTGACCATTTTTGAGAAAAAGACTATTGAAGTTTTTTTTAACACATTGGGGAGATGGAGATGAAAGGGGGGTGTTATGAAGATAAGGCTGTGTTTCTGGAAAGAAAACTTTTCTGAAAATGTTGATACCAAAATCTCTTTTTTGGAAAAATGGAGATGAGTCCTTGTGTTTCTGAGCCCTCGATATACAGTATACATCTACGAGCGGATTTTAGTTAGATGTATCTCTAAAAGAAATTCAGGCTGATCTAACTCACATTCTCTCGTCACTTTCACTCCTCATCTAAGTAACTAACACTTACACTCTTGTTAGGTGACATATCACAATACAATATTAACAAAGGACATCAAGTCATTAACCCCCATAACACTATGTAAAACTAGGCGTTGTATTACCTTGATCATGTCTTTGATTAATAAACCAAAGACTTCTGAGTGACGTCAAGCTACATCTTCCGGGATAGCACAAAGGATTTATCAATAAGAAATTAATAAGGATTCATTAAAAGGGATTCATAGAAATACTAATAATTAAGATGTGTGTCTTTGAGAGTAATTGGTTCACCAATAGTGACGCGATGGTACGCGATGGTACAAAACTAGTGTGGTCTATTTTCATTAAATCTCATCCAACTCATCATATGCTTAACAATGCTTATTATTACTCACCCCAGCTAGGGAAATGTACTTTTGGTATCGTAATAACATCTTATAATTAATGAAAATGATACTAAACAAGCAATGTGATTGTTAATACAAAACAATGTAGTAATTAATTGGCACACATACATATATTTGGGACCTTGCCCATTTACAAATAGAGGAAAGAGCGAGGAAAGAGTGAGGAAAGAGTGCTCCTTTTTAATCCCAAGCTTTCCTCTGTCATAAAATGTCAAAATCATTATACGAGGGGGTATCAACAAGTTTTTGAAATCATCCAGAACTGAAGGAGCTATATAGATGAAATGTTGTCAGTGTAATCACTGGTCCTTAGAACATTATGGTGTAAAAATGGTCTCATAAGTATGTTTGTATTTTTTAAACAGGTAGCGCTAGATGCCAAAGCCATGTTAATCAATGACGTCTTCCAACGGTGCTGTGTACATGGTAAATGATAATGGTACAAATGTTGTCATTTGTCACTCGTAGGTCACAATTTATCGCTGTAAATGACAAAATTTCTAAGCCTTCCAAGCCTCATACTCCTCTTAAAGGCTTCCCCCAAGTATCAGTTATTGGACCATTATCATTTACCATGTAACCATGTACACAGCACCGTTGGAAGACGTCATTGATTTGCTTGGCAAGAAACATTAGACATTTCCGGGGACATTTCTTTGTAAGATCAGCTCTTAACCCTAATCTACAAGCATCGTACCATATGGCACGATTTGGCATAAAATTATTAAAATATAAATTTAGATATATTTTACATAATTGCCATAACGCAAAATGTATTCATACGCATACATAATAGACAAAAACAATCTGTGTTTTACTGAGACCCATCTCAAAACATAATGCAATAATTAAAAACGTAATCAATTTTTATAGCATCCTCTGAGTTGTGGTGCTGGATAAAAAAAGTAATTTTTTCATGTAAAGAAAACAAGATCAATGACTTTGTCAAGAGTTTATAGATCACAAAAGTAATAAAATGATCATTGACGGTAACTTGGGGGGGCATAATCTAGAAAAGGAAGTTTGATGTATGGCATCTTTTTCAGACATGTTCATTATTTCTCTTAGATCAACTATATCGTGCGTCACCATCTCCGCGTTACCATGGTCATACGTGCGTGCTTAAGAATAGTTGTTAATTAATATGCACGGTACCATAATGACGTAATTGTGTGCGATTTGCGTATGCGATACGTATGGTATGATTAAGTAGGAATACGATAGGACTACTGTACACCCAAAGGGAGTTGATAAATAGTTCTTCGGTTTCCATCACACGCAGTTAATGTCAGAGAGACGCTGTAATTTGGCACAATTGAACGCTTTCTTACGGATTACGGGAATATTTTTAATTTTTTCGTAAGCCGAGCAATCTCCCAGCGCTATGGATAGAGAAAAAGCACTAGCTTTAGCAGCAGCAGAAATAACAATGGCTCAAACAAATTACCCTTCTCTAAACACTGTGTGGACACGTGGAAACTTTGGTGGCCGTCATCGAGCAGTAACTAATAGAAACGTCAGTGAGATATCGTCACCATTCGTTACCATGTCTGTTGCATCGCCATGCCTTTCACAAACCATGCCTGTTGCATCGCCATGCCCTCCACAAACCATGCCTGATGCATCGCAATGCCCTCCACAAGAACAAGTACAGTCGCCTATCGAGGGTCAGAAAGCACATTTTTCTGAATGGGAACATCACCCACTGCCTAATATTCATACAACATCGTATAAACCACCTACTACACACAGACCAAGACGTCCTTCTTTAAGGCAGAACAACATGGACAATAACGAACAGGATAGCAGACATAGGCGTCGATTAGTACCGCTAAAGAGAAGAGTGAGTCGGGAGAATATCTCTTGTTTTGGTCAAGGTATGCGGTGCAACCGTCGTAGAAGTTCAGTTATACAATACTTCCCAGTGAATGAACCAGATTCTAGACTTCCTCCAATCGGACGAACAAGACGACAATCCAGAAGACTGTCATTAAAGAACATTTCGGCTGGCATGATTCAAGCAAACGAAGCTAGCCTGTCAATTGTTATTCAAATGTCATTGGGGAAGACAGGGAACGCCATCGGAAGAATTTCAAATGTCATGAATGTTGAGATAGGGTGATGATAGATCACGAATCTTAGTCGAGGACGTTGACCATAAGTCTGAAAGTTGTAAAAAGAACATTGTCTGATAATATTTGTAAAATATTTGATTTGTTCAAAAAATGTCGACCCTGTAGTAGTGAAAAAATACTTTTCAACCCCAGGTGACCTAGGATATTGCCTAGTACATGATCCCGAGGTCATGATTGACTTTCATTTCTTATCTCATGAAAGGGCACATGAAACAAGTCTGGTCAAAATCGGAGAATATCGTAACTTTTACACCTGTAATAATTATCAAAGTATAATAATGTAACTATTTCATTTGGATTGTCGGAAGTACCACTCATATATCAAAGTTGTAATCTTCCGTGTGAATGCACTCCCAAAACTAACTCCCCTTAACGCGGATTCTCACAGAAGGACAATGTGTCTCTTTAACAGCTCGACAAATCATACTCATAGGTCCTCAAGAACGTATTAAGTAATCAAGTAATTCTGTGATTCATTATACCTGACTGCCCCCACCCCATAGGATACCAAAAAATGATCCTACTGCTGTATTTGTAAAACTTGCAGTCAACAAAAACAGCTGCCAATTTATGTTATTTTGGGATGCGTGGTATTCTTTTAAGCGATTAGCACCGTGTCAATTAGTACGTGAATTTAACGTTTGTCGTGTAAACGTATTTAACGCAAGAATTTTCGAGTGCGCGCTGACATTTTGCGCATGACATAATGTGTTTCATTTTTGTTATTTTAATTGTAATATGTTGTTGTTTTTGCATTTGCCAAAATATGCGCAGTAAAGAATGCGAGGTACGCTCATTGTTTTGCTGCGGTTACATTTATACTCCATATTTAAGAGTTTTATTGTACGGTAAGAACGTGGTTAGCCTTAATTTGTTATTGCGCGCGCGAAGCGAGTAAATAGTCGATTTTTGAACTTATTCAATAACAGTGTTATAATTTTGGTCATAACTTTTGGCACCCACTCAGTAGGCCTATTTAATCAACTGTGCCCGTGTGAGTTATTGTGTACAGGTACTACGCATAAAGCGGAGTGGCCATTTATTCTATTTAGCATTGTATAAGCAGTAATTTAATGTAGTCATAAGTCTACAATTTACATATTTGGGATTTGGGATCGGATTAGCTGATGGTATTTAGTACGGTTAAGTCCAGGGTTCGAGTCCCATGCATTGATTGGCAAGGTACGGGGATTGGATCGGAACGACAGAGATTTAAGTTAAAGTCCTAGCGACACGAAGCGGCCTGTGGTTTTCACTCATCGGTGCGACGAAAGGTTTAAGACGTGGGTTCGAGTCCCCGTCGGTTAACGCGTCGGTATCAACAATCACTCTCGACCTACCCAACAATTATAATTTTGTATCTTTAACCAAATTCTCATAATGTTTACATGTATAATTTAGGGCTCTTGCCCAAACACAAGTAGAGGAAAAGTACCCATTCAGTGAGGTGTTAATCACCGATCTTTTGTCACTCCTTTTAACAATATAGAAAAAAGGATCGCGCTTTCCCCGCTCTTTCCTCGAGCTTTCCTCTACTTGTGTTTGGGCAAGAGCCCTTAAAGTTTGTGATTTATTTAGAGAGAGGGTCAGTCAGAGGGTCGAACAGTCAGGGAGTCGGTCAGGTATACTTAAATCAAGCTTGTTCCGGTTAATTACTACAGCATAACATCAGGACAGAACAATCATGGGGGATGTGAATGCAGAAAGTGATGTATTGTAAATGGGAATAATGGGAATGTTTCTACAGTGTAAAAGTGTAAATAAATTGTGTTGTTATTGAAGGAAATTCGTCTGTATGATTCTGATTACTCAACGAGTCCGTAGTGCCGTAGTGCCAGCAACCAGTTGCTACGCTAGCAACATACATTGTTTGTAAAACACGTACTCGCGTATACGCGTACGTACGATTGATCATTCTGAATTCTCCCTACTACTTGTACCACTTATTATTTGTAATGCAACCTATCTTTGCTGTGCTCACGGTCCATCCCATTAACCCCGTAGGGCACAAGGGACAGAGACCCGACGTGCGGAGCACCAAAGGGGAATGGGGCTATCCATCAGTAACCACTACTGGTCGGATGATGGTCCAGTTTAGATTGAGCCCCGCAGGGCTATAAAGCCGCCTTCGCCACGTGGTATTAAGGAGAATTTAAATTGGTCAGATAAAACACCGGGTATAAGCTCTGGTGAATCTATTGTAAATGGTTATTAGGCGTGTTTAGGCGTGCATTGCCCTACGCATATTTATAAGCATCGGCATTTTAGATTAGGAGCATGTTTACTGTTACTGTTTGTAAAGCGCTAGGATGAGTTTTCATTGTATTGAAATACAATGAATCAAACTGCTTTCAATTATGATACCAATCAGTATTCCAAGCGGAATAAATCTGTGCTATTTGGTTGTTAAAGGTATATGACCCGATCACTTTTTGGGGGCTATGATTTTATTTTCACATCAAGATATTTTGGTATCAGACGAATCCCCATATTTTTCTCATTATGTCTGTAAAATATTAGGGACCTTTCATGTAAAATAGAAAACATCAAGTTGAAAATCGGGTCAGCAATCGGAACATCTACCTTTAAGTCAAGTTAAATTATAGTATCAATTTACTATATCTTCATCAAAAGTTAACAAACATTTCGTCCGGGCATTTCGTCTTCACAGCCGTAGTGTTTGATTTTGTATGAAATTGACAATGGACGTTCGAACTTCTTGGGGCGGAGAGGAGATTTAATTTAGCGAATTTATATTTTTAAAGCCTTGGCATTTATATTTTACTTTACAAATTAATATTATGTACATGTTTCTAACAACAAACTTGTATTCTACCATGCATCAGCCATCGTGCCGTCGTTTTTCGAGGGGAGGGACATTTCATCACTACGTTTGAAAAACAATTGACAAATAACATGGCAACATTCTGAGTATAACGGCTCCTGGTATGCCTGTATATCAGGGACCCAATTATTTCACTTTGAATGCATAGAAGTCACATTATTTATTTAAAAAAATAAAAAATACACATTTCGTAGGGTCAAATTTATGATGGAGGATTGACTTTATCATATTTGAGTTATTTGAATAGCCTTACATCTATACACACAATACAGTAAACGTTCAATATACAACTTTTATATACAATTCTGCTAGAGTTAACTATCAACAATATTGAAGTGTGTTGGAGGATGATGTTTTAAATCAATTGTTTGCCCTAATATCAAGTTTAATTGAACGATGACTTCCAAAGGGTATATTATGGAGATTTGTTATGAAAAATATTGGTATTACCCGTTATAAATTATGCCTCAGCTATATGGGTTTCTGGTGGTTCTAACGATTAGCAAAAAGTATACAAGAGACAATAATTACCCCTTGTTTGCTGGGCGACTTAGGATGGCAACTGATTGGGGTAATTCAAAATAACCTTCGTATTAAATATCTCAAGAGACTTCGGCACATACATGCAGCCTAATATCGCTGGCCGAACCTTGTTTTTAATTAAACTAAAATGTATTTTTGTATATAACTAGCGGCGTACCCTCGCTAGATGGTTATGCCACATTACCAACCTCTGAAACCACATAAACTCCCTACAACACTTCCAAACCAGGTTGATTTATAACCATATCCCTTCTAAAGGCATTATAAACCCCTACAACCCCCCCCCCCCTCTCCCAATCAGGTTGATGTATAACCATGTCCCTCCTAGACCATTTACCGTGGCTACTTTATTAACCCCTTCCTCTCAAACTACAATCGCCCCCCCCCCCCCCCCCCCCCACCACACACACACACACACTGCAACTACACCAACCAGGTGGATTTATAATCATAACCCTCCTAACCATTTCCCGCGGCTACTTCATTAACTCTTAACTCTATCCTAAAACATTTCCCGTGGTTTACCC